>CATIWR010245455.1:0-11565 GCA_949677035.1 Omphalea diandra | reverse complement strand
ATCGCTAGCCTATGGTCATATTGCCTTTGATATTTTTAATTTGTCTCTCCCATTCCCAGTTGGCCTATTAGCTCAATTGGTTAGTGCATCGTGCTAATAACGTAGAGGTCGTAGGCCCACGACCACATGATTGAGAGCCTTGAGCTCTATCGACTGAGCTAGGCAAGTTGTTTGATTAATCCCTTATGCGGGCAGTTTTTTTCAGACGAGCAAATTTTTTTTAATGTCCATCATGGTATTTTTTTTTTTTCAATGCTTTTATATATATATATATATATTTATATATATTAATAATCATTGAAATAAAAAAAAATACCATGATGAACATTAAAAAAAAAAAAAAAAAGAATAGAGCTCCTAACTAAAAGAGACAAAATCAGGTGTAATCATCCAAAAATAATAATAATATCAAAAACAGAAACCTCCAATTACTTCTTCCCTTATTTTTTATTTTTTTAGGTGTATTTTCACAGCATTAACCTTCAAGAAAATCTATTAATTACTCTAGTAATTAAACAAGTAAGCTTCAATTAATATAACCTAAAATTTAGGATACCCAATGTCATACAAAACTAATATATATATATATATTTATTTATTTATTTATTTATTTCTTTATTAATGTCATATACTAACAATGTTCTCTTTGGCCAAGTGGTTATGGAGATGATTGAGAAACCAAATCTTGGCAAATTCAAATCCTGCCGACCACCATTCTTGATTTTTTTTTTTTTTGAACAAGTGCCAGCGGCATTGATGAAATTGGCCAGAGGGTTGTCGTGGTGTTATTCGCATGTAGGAGTGGAGTTGGCTTTGGATCACTACAACTCTCCCTGTTTGTGCATTTCCCACAATTCCATATAATAATAATAATAATAATAATAATTCAATCACCAATATAAGAAATCACCCATAATTCCAGTACTAGGAATTCACAATGCTCACTTTCATGTATAATTAGTAGCACTCCATTGTAGAATTTTATTCACAGTAAATACAAAATATTTAGGATTCTAAATCACGAATGATTTCATGCTCTGATACTACATGTATGAATTTATTCAGGACCTAGTACATAAATTTAGAACACCAATCAATATTTAAACGAGAACAAATTTTGTACTTGTTTGTGCATTAGATCCAAGATTGTTTTAAGCCATAATTTCAATCACTGAAATTAAACATCAAGAAAATATATCAGAAGGATTGAAAACAAAAGCTAAGTCTTCCTCTTTTTGACTTTCTCTCAAGATGACTACTAATGGGTGTAGCAACTAGGGTTAGGGTTAGAAGGTAGGAGAGGGGACTTAACCTATTTATAATGAATTTAACAGGCCCACCCATCACATGTCTATATTAAATTAGGCTTACACATGACCGTCTTCCATATCGGCCCATTAAAAAGTATCATATGCTTATAACCCATTTGATCACTATTTTAATTGGGTTTACCCACTAATCAATAAACTATATCATTCAATCCGATTTTAAAAAATTAAAATAAACCAATAATTAATATTAACCCATACAAAAAATTCTAACATTCCTTTCATGACTGTTTATTAGGAAAATTCATTGGTTCCAAACCTGTCAATGTTTGTGCAATGCAAAACACACTGGTTGAGCTATGACAGCTGATTAAGGGGATGTCAGTTGATGTTAAGGATGTTCCATTATTTCAATTTCATTTCTATCATGAGTTGGACATGAAATGTGTGCTAGATCATGACCCTTATATGTTTAATCAACAACTATTGGCTATGGATCGTTACTACAGGGATGTTGTAACTAGTTATGTTCCATTACATAAAGTTTTGTTTTGAGTACAGGTTGAAAATCTTATTCCACAGGCAAAAATAGAAGTTATAGCAAAAAACCATTGACAATATAGTGAGACCCTTTACTAGTTTTGATTTAAAGGCTCTTTAACTATGTGGATGCTTGAGGATTAGGGTTTTTTTCGACCTGTTAAAAGAGGAGTATGAACCTTAGATGTGGGGATACAAGCTTTAGAGAGGATTTTCGACATAAAAAGCTACCACATTTCCATTTTGGATGTGGTTTGATTGGACATAATGAGAATCAATGCAAATTCTTACTTGATAATTCAAAAGTTGCTAAATAGCCTCGCCGATACTCAACTGAACTTCGTGTGGTGACTGGTCGCGCTTAGCTCTCTATTGTCGATAATCATTGGATCAAGGGAGCTGATTAGAAGAAAACTTCTACCTAGATTAGAACTGTTGATAGTGATAACATTAAGGTTGTTGTACCAAATGTGAGTCCAATAGCTACAGATAAGGAAAATGATGGTACCTATTCAAATTCGACTGGTAAGTGGGATGAGGTGGGTAATGAAGATTCTAGCCATATGGTAATTGTACTAGTAGGACACGTGATTCAAGGGATTGTTAATCAATTATCAATGGGCCTAAAGAAAAAGAAAGTCACAGATGATAGTCATATAGCTGCTCTTGCAAATATTTTGGAGGAGGCTTTCTCTAAGCCTAGTCTTATGGAAACCAATTTAAACGAGAGAGAGGCAGGTCCTACTCAGCAAGCCCACCTAGCCCAATGAGCCCTTTGGTTTGGAACTGTAGAGGGTTTGGGAATCCTACTACAGTTCGTCAACTGAACTCCTTAATCAAGGAAATACGCTATGGATAGTGTTTTTTATTTAGACTATTTGTGACATTAGCAAATTTAATTTGATTCTTCAAAGTTTGGGGATGGCTAATGGATTTAATTTCCTTACCTCTTCTGGTTATCAAGGGTAAAGGGTGTTATGGATAGGGTTAGTTGCTGAGGAAATCTTGTCCTATTCTTCTAATCATATTGACATGAAAGTTAGGTTAGTTGGTTTTACTGATTGGAGGTTTATAGATTTTTATGGAAATCTAAATAGATGTATGATATTTACAAGGTTAGATTGATCCTGACCTATATGCTAAAGAATAGTTGCCTAAAACCTATCAAACCAAGTATTGAAATTTTGATCTTCAAATTTCAACTAGACCTTTAGAAAACTTATTTCTAGCAACCTAAGTTATAAAAATTCAAAGTTGTGTTAACTCAAACCCTAAAATTTAAGATCATAATTAATAAGTTTGTAAAATTATTAAGCCTTCACTCAACAATCTCACTAAGTCCACTTAAGAACTTAAGAAGAGAATTTAGTCTCACAAGTAAAATTACTAACAATAATAATATTGATTGAATGAATCCCTCTTGGCAGAATATGAAGACTATTTATAACCTTACAATGCTTAATCTAAAACTAATTAGGATTTAGCTTACATTCTCTAACATAATTCAATATTTCCTAATGTAATAAGGAAAAGACAATCCTAAATTAAATAGGAAAACTAAAAAAATATTATGATTGATTAACAAGATTAGACCAAGATACTTTCCTAACTAAAGAACAACTCTTCCTAAGTAGAAAATGAAAAGGATTCAGCCTAATGAGGAAATCCTATTAGGAAACATTGCTAACTAAGAAAATCTTGTAGGAATCTTTGACTTTGGGCCTTATTTCCATGCTTACACAACTTGGGCCTCTTGTTTCACACATTGGCTTCTTTTTATATGCTTAGGTAGAATTAGATTGAGCTTTGGTGCTCTCCAAAAGTTAGCCTCCATTGTATTAAGTGCTCCATTTGAAGACTTTAAGCTTTTGTCATCTTTTAATTGGGTTTCATGCATCCTTTGCTCTTTTCGGGCTAATCCAACTGTAACTTTTTGTTGCATGAATGTTTCAATTGTCTCCTTAAACTTATTTAGTTTTCCCCTTATAATTGAGTCTTGAAGTTGAAGTGGATCCTTTGCTAACTTGCCTTGACTATTTGCATCATTCCCTCTTTCCTTAAGAGAATTTGTCCTCGAATCAACACCTTCATTAAAATCAAAAGGAGATAAATCAATAACACTAAATATATTACTAACCTTATAATCATTTGGTAAGTCTAACTTGTAAACATTATCATTAACCCTCTCTAAGACTTGAAAAGGCCCATCTCTTCTAGGGTCTAACTTACTTTTTCTAAGGTTAGGAAACCTTTCTTTCCTAAAGTGTACCCAAACCCAATCACCCGATTCAAATACCACTGTAACTCTGCCCCTATTTGCATTTTTGGCAACTTGTGCATTCCTCTTTTCAATATTCAAATGCACTTTCTCATGTAATTGTTTAACAAATTCAGATTTCTTTTTACCTTCCATATCAACTTGAAAATTAAAAGAAATAGAGGATAAATCTAAAAGACGCAATGGCATAAATCCATAATCAATCTCAAAAGGACAATAATATATAGAAGAATACTCACTCCTATTATATGCAAATTCTATATGTGATAAACATTCCTCCCAAGATTTCAAATTCTTGTTTATCAAAACTCTCAAAAGTTGCCATAGAGTCCTATTTACAACCTCAGTTTGACCATCAATTTGTAGGTGACATGAAGTAGAAAATAAAAATTTAGTCTCCAATTTGCCCCATAATGTTTTCCAAAATAAACTCAAAAATTTGTATCCTTATCTATCACTGACAATAGTTTTAGGCATACCATGCAACCTCACAATCTCTTTGAAAAACAAATTAGCTTTGTTAATGGCATCATCAGTTTTGTGACATGCAATAAAATGCATCATTTTAGAAAATCTATTAGCAACCATAAAAATAGAATCATTACCACGTTTTGACCTTGGTAACCCCAAAACAAAATCCATAGATATATCAACCCAAGGTGAACTAGGAATGGGTAAAGGCATATAAATACCATGCGGTTTTGATTTAGATTTAGCTTGTCTGCATGCAACATCTATCACATACTTTTTGAACATAAATTCACATATTGGGCCAATAAAAGTGATTTTGCAAAACATTTGAAGTCTTTTGAACTCCAAAGTGACTCATAAGTCCATCACTATAGGCTTCCTTAACTAGCAATTCACATAAAGAACTCTTAGGCACACAAAATTTGTTATTTTTAAACAACCATCATGCCTAAATAATCTATCAAAAGCACCATTTTCACAATTTGCAAAGAAATCACAAAAATCTGAATCTCTAGCATACAATTCTTTGATATACTTAAAACTAAGTAATTTAACATTAAGAATTGAAAGAAGAGTGTACCTTCAAGATAGTGTATTAGCCAATATATTTTCCTTACGTTGTTTATACTTATGACATATGGAAAAGACTCAATAAATTCACTCCACCTAATATGTCTTTTGTTCAATTTTTGTTGTCTTTTAAGGTGTTTAAGAGATTCATGGTTCGTATGAATGAAAAATTCCTTGGGCCAAAGATAATGTTGCCATATTTGCAAAGTCATAACCAAAGCATACATCTCTTTATCATAAGTTGGATATTTCAAAGAAGGCCCATTAAGTTTTTCACTAAAGTAAGCTATGGGTCTTCCTTCTTACATTAAACTAATTCCAATACCAAACTTGAGGCATCACATTCAATTTCAAAAGCATTAGAAAACTTAAGCAAAGCTAATAAAGGTGCACTAGTTAATTTAGATTTCAACAAGTCAAAAGCATGTTGTTGTGCCCTCCCCCTCCCCCTCCAATTTAAAACCAACACTCTTTTCGATAGTTTCAATTAAGGGAGCTGCAATAGTGCTAAAATCCTTTACAAGTCTCTTGTAAAAACTTGCTAAACCATGAAAAGACCTTACCTCACTTACACTAGATGAAATCGGCCATGCCTTGATGGCACTTACCTTGTCTTCATCAACTTCCATTTCATCTTTGCTAACAACAAAACCTAGGAAAAACAAGTTTAAAAGTATAAAAAGAACACTTTTAAAAGTTAATGTGCAATTTTTCTTTTTACAAAATTTCAAAAACTAACCTTACATGCTTTAAATGCTCTTTTAAAGACTTAGAATAAATAAGAATGTCATTAAGATAAACAACTACAAATTTTCCTAAGTATGCATGCAGGATATGGTTCATCAATCTCATGAAAGTGTTAAGGGCATTAGTTAGCCTAAAAGGCATAACTAATCATTCATATAATCCATATTTAGTTTTAAAAGTTGTTTTTCATTCATCCCCTTTACGAATCCTAATTTGATGATAACCATTTTTCAAATTAACTTTAGAAAATATGCATGCACCATGCAATTCATCTAACATGCCATCTAACCTAGGAATTAGATGTCTTTACTTAATGATTATCTTATTAATGGCCCTACAATCAATACACATGCGCCAAGATCCACCCTTTTTAGGTACTAATAAAACAGGAACCGCATAATGACTCATACTTTCCCTTACCAAGCCTTTTTCCATGAGCTCTTCTACTTGCCTTTGAAGCTCCTTTGTCTCCTCAAAGTTACTTCTATAGGCTGGCCTATTTGGAATTTGAAAGCCTGGAATGAAATCAATTTGGTGCTCAATTCCTCTTAAGGGTGGCAATCCTTTAGGCACATCCTTGGGAAACAAATCTGAAAAGCTATGTAACAAGGAAACAAAACCACTAGGAAGAATATTGGTTAGATCATTACTAAAAGAAAAACACATTAGTTTCACATCTTTATACAAAAGCATAGCCATGAGTATTTTGGCTAGCAAAGCTTTCCTCACATCCTTTTTTTTACAAATATGGCTTCTTTCATACCCTCTCCTTTTGCATGCCTCTCACTTTTTTTTATGGGCATCCCCTCTTTGCTCTCCTTTTCCCCTTCTAATCTCACGCCCCTCTTTGGTTTTCTCATTACTCTCATTTGACACATTACTCTTTCTTTTTATTTTTGTTGGTTGAATTTGTTTTCTCTATCTCTCATTACTTTTTGGTCCTCAAAAATTTGTTAAGGTATTCAAGAATACAAAACGATATGTTTGTCCCCAAAAACAAACGATATGTTTGTCCCCAAAATCAAACTCATAAGTATTAGAGAACCCATCATGTTTGGCTTGCCTATCAAATTGACATGGTCGACTCAAAAGTATATGACTAGCTTGCATAAGAATAACATCATAAAACACCTCATCCTTATATCTACCAATAGAAAATGATATCAAAACTTGCTTAGTGACTTTTACTTCCCCACTATCATTTAGCCATTACAAGTTATAAGGTTTATGATGTTTTATGGTTAGTAAATTTAACTTTTCAACAACATATGTACTAGCAGCATTAGTGCAACTACCACCATCAATAATAGCAAGACATAAATTACCATTTATCCTACACCTATAATGAAAAATATTTTCCTTTTTGAATTTGATCACCCTTAGCTTGCACACTTAAAGAACGTCTAGCTAGAATAATATTCTTATTAGTTACTTCATTTGGATCCTCAAAATCATCATCACTAGCATCTTCTAATGGAGGCATCTCAGGGTCAGTTGCATAGCCATCATCCTCATCATCACTTACTATCTCTCCATCACGCAAAACCATGGTCCTCTTATTGGGGCAATCACGTGTCATGTGTCCTCTCAGTTGGCACTTAAAGCAAATAATTGAATTTGGCCTTTTAGGGGGTTAAGTCTTAGCATTAGAGTTGGGCTTGCTCCCTCCTTCCTTTTTTGGTGGTTCGGTCTTGGGCCTATTGTTGGGCTTGTCACCACTTTTAAACTTGTTAGTCCAAGAAACTTAATTGAAATTGGGCTTAGAATGCTTACTTTTATGTTGTCTTTCCACCATAATTGCAAGGTGATACAACTCCTCCAAAGTGTCATATTGCTTTAGCTTAAGTTCATTGGTGATTTTTCTATTGAGACCAACAAGAAAACGTGCTAAGGTTTGCTCTATGGGTTCTTCAAGTTTTGCCCTTATCAAGGTGATTTCAAGATCTTGATAATACTCTTCCACACTTATATTACCTTGTACAAGTCTTTGCAACTTTTTATGTATATCTCTAAGGTAATAACTGGGAACAAATCTATTTCTCATGACCCTCTTCATATCTATGCAAGTACAAATTGGTGGATCCCCTCATCTTCTTCTAATACTTCTAATTTGATCCCACCATATAAGAGCATATCCCACAAATTCAACAACAGTTAATTTAACCTTTTATCCTCACTATAGTTATGACAATCAAAAATAAAATCTACCTTCTTTTCCCAAGATAGATAAGTTTTGGTATCATTAGAACTACTAAAGGGAGGAATCTTCATCTTAATGCTATTGAGATTGTCATCTTACTTACTAGATCTTTATGAGCAGCCTTCCATGGAATCACCCTCTTCATCTTCTTGAACAATCCTTCCATGCCTTGGTTGCTTATAATTGGTACGGGTGGTGTTAGAATTCGAAGCAATTTGCAAGCTTTCAATCTTTTCATGCATTGTTTGGAATTGCTTCTCAATTTGGGCCATATGAGCTTGTGAAGCTTTCATGAACAACTTCTAATATGGTTCTTCTTTAGGATCTATCATGGTTAGTAAATAATAAAAGAAAACCTCACCAAACTCTCTTTTATGTGTTTACACTCAAAAGATTGCGCTCACACTTGTGTTTAACTCAAAATAGATTTTTACCCTCTTTTAAGCTCACCACTCTTGCCTTTTATCTCTCTTGGATTCTTTTCTTTAATTTCTTTAAGGACTCAAGTTACTTTATGTTGAATTCAAGCCTAAACCAAACACAAACAAGCAAACTAACCTTAAAAAGACTTAGCAAATAACGAATTCAGAATCAATACAATTTGTGCAAGAAATAAATCTTTAAAGGTCTAATCAAAATTTTAAGATCAAAAGGAATTTTGAAGTGTCAAGACTGAAATTGAACTTGAAATTAATACCAATGAGAACTTTAAAATTGGCTACTTAGTTTGCAAACAAGTTCAATGTGATCTTTAACTTCTTTTCTTTCTTTTTTTTCCCTTTTATTTTCTTTTTTGATGTTTCTTCTTCTTCTTTTTTTTTTTGAAGCTAAAATAGAATTTGGAATCAAAAGAAACACAAAGAACAACTTAACAATTCAAAGAAACTAATGAAAGTCGAACAAGAGGAATTGAGTGTTAATCACAATTTGCACTTTTCTTTCAATTTGGATGAGTTTGGCTCGACCTTAGACACACAAATAAACACAAAGAATGCTTAGGACATAAAGAAAAATGAATTGGGATGCATGGAACACAACAAAACAAAATGGAGATAGGAAACTTGTTAATTTTGCAATATGCAATCCTTTTGGGATTTTCTTGGTGCTAATGGTCCAGAATTGGAATTAAACACAAAAGAGTGATTAAATACGATAAAACAAACTAATTTGATGGAAGAAAACAAAGAAAATAGAACTAAGTATGATAAAATAAGAACAAACAAAATTAGTGCCCTACGAAGGAGATAGGACCCAAATTGATGTAAAAAAAAAAAATAACACAAAGAACAACGAATTTTGGAGATAACTTACTTGATTTGAAGCCTTAGCTTTGATACCAAATGATACGAATAAGGTTAGATTGATCCTTACCTGTATGCTAAAGAATAGATGCCCAAAACCTATCAAACCAAGTATTGAAATTTTAATCTTCAAATCCCAACTGGACCTCCAGAAAACTTGTTCTGACAACCTAAGTTATAAAGATTCAAAATTGTATTAACTCAAATCCTAAATCAAACAAGCCAATTTAAGATCAGAATTAACAAATTTGTGAAATTATTAAGCCTTCACTCAATAATCTCACTAAGTCCACTAAAAAACTCAAGAAGAGAATTTAGTCTCATAAGCAAAATTGCTAACAATAATAATATTGATTAAATGAATCCCTATTGGCAAAATATGAGAGCTATTTATAGCCTTATAATGCTTAATCCAAAACCAATTAGGATTTAGTTTACATTCCTTAACATAATTCAACATTTCCTAATGTAATAAGGAAAAGAGAATCATAAACTAAATAGAAAAACTAAAGAAACATTATGATTGATCAACAAGATTAGACCAAGATACTTTCCCAACCAAAGAATAACTCTTCCTAAATAGAAAAGGAAAAAGATTCAGCCTAATGAGGAAATCCTAATGGCATTAGAAAACATTGCCAATTAAGAAAATCTTACAGGAATCTTTGACTTTGAGCCTTATTTCCATGCTTACACAACTTAGGTATCTTGTTACACACGTTAGGCTTCTTTTTATATGCCTTGGCAGAATTAGATTGAGCTTTGGTGCTCTGCAAAAGTTAGGCTCCATTATATTGAGTTAAGTGCTCCATTTGAAGACTTTAAGCTCATGTAATTTTTTAATTGGGTTTCACGCATCCTTTGCTCTTCTCGGGCTAATCCAAATGTAACTTCTTGTTGCATGAATGTTCCAATTGCCTCCTTAAACTTCTTTAGTTTTCCCCTTGTGATTGAGTCTTGAAGTTGAAGTGGATTTTTTGCTAACTTGCCTTGGTTATTTGCATCAATGTAGGTGGACTGAATCATGGGTCTTGCTAAGACATTTTCATGATCTAAATGCCCTCCGTTGGTTAATAAGGGGAGATTTTAATGAGCTACTATTCGAGTGGGAAAAGAAGGGACGTTGTGATCATACTCAACACCTTATTAATCCTTTTTGGTATGTTCTGTTGGATTGTTCATTCACTGATTTGGGCTATTCGGGCCATGAATTTACTTGGGAAAGAGGAAGGGAGTTGGGCAATTTGGTGGAGGAAAGATAATATAGGTTTGTGACATCTCTATCATGGCAGGAGATTTTTATTAATTATAATGTCCATCATATTTCAGCTTTGGGAAGTGATCATTGCCCAATTTTGTTAACATGGTGGTCAGGATTATGTCATGGTAATAAAAAGAGAAGGATTAGATTTGAACAGCTTTGGCTTCAATATGAGGACTGTCGAGATCGAGTTGTTAATGCTTGGGGTCATTGTTTGAGAGCCAATACTATCATGGATAAGTTACAAGCCTGTTGTGGAATAAGGGTAATATTTCACCCACCAAATTCACCTAA
Source organism: Omphalea diandra (assembly GCA_949677035.1). NCBI lineage: Eukaryota > Viridiplantae > Streptophyta > Magnoliopsida > Malpighiales > Euphorbiaceae > Omphalea > Omphalea diandra. The sequence continues at coordinate 635 of CATIWR010245455.1, read as the reverse complement.
TAAATTTATAGGTGAATAGAGAGTGAAAGATTGTACTGTAAAACCACACTATAGTTGATTCCAGGAAAGATTGGAGGGGTCACAAGTGGTCCCACTTAAAACCCAATCTCCTTAGACAGAATCACTCTAATAGTAATTTAACAGCACAATATATCACTACAACTATACCCTACAAAATAACTATTGAAAATAAAGACAAAATAAGAACACCATAACTTAACGAGGTTCGGCCAATTATGTCTACGTCCTCGGACACTACCAAAAAAGGACTACAAAGTGAAATATTACAAAAGAGGGAGAAATATTGAAAATTGCCTAAGAGATGAGTAGACAATTTTTGGGATTATTAAACTAAAGGAATTAAGGCTCTATTTATAACAAAACAACTTCCCACCCTTTTAGTCTTTTTCCGATGTGGGATATGACTCTATTTATAACAAAAATAACTCTTTTCTCTTTGTTATTTCTCCGATGTGGGATATCAAATGAGCCACCATAATTCAACAAAGTCTGCTTTTGTGATTTGTATGCACAGGGTCGTGAAAGATATGTGCAGGTGACCAATGACATTAAGGCTGCACATGAGCAACTGACTTCTTTAAAGTAGATGGGACATATACAAGATAATTCTAATG
>CATIWR010245454.1:0-15135 GCA_949677035.1 Omphalea diandra | reverse complement strand
TTTTTTTTTTTTTTTCTAACATTCTCCCACTTGATCCAATTGAAATTAATAATACATTTTGTGTTCATAATAATTAATCTCTTATGATTTCATCGTAATAATACAATATAAAAATTGTTAAATGGGAGTTATTGCGGTTATGTTTTGTTTCATTGAACACTCCCTTCTCTATACTACAACGCTTACAACTTGGCATATCATATTCATAATTAAAACATTTAAATCATAATTTCATCATGGTCCACTTTAATGTACTTTTCTATTTAACTTTAAATCAATTATGTGTATACAAACATAACAACAGGAAATCCATAATGCATATTACACATAATAGACCTTAGAGTGTCATTACATAATCAATCATCCTAATCATCATTACAACCAAGACACATCCTTAGAACATGTTCCTTAAATAATTTTAGTTGTAAGCCTTTCGTTAAAGAATATGCAATCATAAGTTTAGTATTAATATGTTGAACATACACTCCTTGTTTTTAAATCTCCTCTTTAACAATAAAATACTTTAACTCCATATGTTTAGCACCCTTCAAATATTTGTCATTTTTAGAGAAAAACACTATTGCGAAATTATCACAATAAATTTTTAGTAGCTTGGTAATGGTGTCAACAACCTCAAGTCCTAAAATAAAGTTTCACATCCATTATGCATGAATTGTGGCTTCAAATCATTCTACAGATTCTGCCTTCATAGTAGATCAAACAATGACAATTTGTTTTGCACTTTTCCAAGATATGGCTGCTTTTCCTAATAGAAACAGATAGCCAAATATGGATTTTTCTATTATCAAGATATCTTGTAAAATTTGAATATGAATATCCAATCACCTCTAATTCATTGGATTGCTTATATGTGAGCATGTAATTCTTTATTCCTTGAAGGTACTTTAATACTTTCTTTGTAGCTTTCCAATGATCGATTCCAGGATCACTTTGATACCTGCTGAACATTCCAACCGCAAAACTGATGTCTAGTCTAGTACATGTTTGCAAGTACATTAAACTTCCAACAACAGAAGCATATGGAATTGATTCCATTTCTTTTTGTTCCACATCAATTTTTGGACATTGCATAAGACTAAATTTGCCACCTTTCTGCATAGGAACAACCCAAATTGAGCATTTACTCATGTTAAAATTTTCAAGAACCTTTTTAATGTATGCTTTTGAGACAATCCTAACAATCCAAGTGATCTATCACAAAAAATTTCTATTCCAATCACAAAGGATGCCTCTCCCACATCTTTCACCTCAAAGTTATTTGCAAGAAATGTTTTAGTCTCATGCATTACACTTAAATCATTAGTTGTAAGCAAGATATCATTAACATACATAACAAAAAATATAAACTTACTCTCACTGATCTTTTAGTATATACATCAATCAACAATATTTTCTTTAAAACCAAAAGATGTAATAATGGTATTAAACATAATACACAATTATAAAAAAAATCTTGTTTAAGTCCATATATTGATTTCTTGAGTTTATACACCATTTGACTTTTACCTTCCATGGTAAAACCTTCAGGCTGATCCATGTAAACTTTTTCCTCTAAATCTCCATTCAGAAAGACTGTTTTTACATCCATTTGATGTAGCTATAAATCATAATGAGCAACTAATGCCATAATTATTCTTAATAGATCTTTCTTTGAGACTGGAGAAAAGGTTCTATAGAATTAATGCCGCCCTTTTAAGTATAACATTTAGCAATAAGTCTGGCTTTATATTTTTCAATATTACCTTTTGAGTCACTTTTTGCCTTAAAGATCCCTTTGCATTGACTCTTTCACAATTTTCAAGCAATTCAACAAGATCCTAGATATTGTTTTGCTTTATGCATTTTAACTCATCTTTCTTAGCATCAACCCATTTATTAGATTCAACACTATTTATGGCTTATGAATATGAAATTGGATCCTCATTAATCCCAACGTCTTACAAATATACCAAATAATCATTTGGAATAACTTATCTCTTCTCTCTTTGAGATCTTTTAGTCATATGTGATTTAGTTATTACTTGATGGGTTCGTTCTACATTCAAATGTTGTTCAGTGTTATCATCATGTCCTTCAACACTCGAAGCAATATTTGGTAAAGTAATGGCCAAAGGAACATTCATGTGTAAAGGAATATTTACACTAATTTCCTTTATCTCCACATTTTATTGTTTGCCACTCCCACTAACATCACCTTTCTCAATAAATTTTGCATTTTTAGTTTCAACAATTCTTAGACTATTTTTTAGATAATAAAATATGTACTCTTTAGATTTCTTTGGGTAACAAATGAAGTAACCACTAAAAGTTCGAGAATCTAACTTTCTTTCATGTGGATTATAAATTCATGTTTTTGCTTAGCAACCCCAAACATGCAAATGTCGTAAATTAGGTTTCCTTCCTGTCCATAATTCAAAAGGTGTCTTTTAAACTACCTTACTAGGAAACCTATTTAATGAATATGTTGTGGTTTTAAGTACAAACAACCACAAAGTTTGGGTAAAGAGGAGTTGGCTCATCATAGTCCTAACCATATCCATCAAAGTCCGATTATGCCTTTCTGCTACACCCTTTTATTGAGGTGTACCTGACATAGTATACTGTGCACGTATGTCATGACTTTCGAGGAGTTTTGCAAATGGACCAGGATACTTTTTAGACTTATCAAATTTTCCATAGTATTTGTCACCTCTATCAGATTCTACAATTTTCACCTTCTTATCCAATTGCTTCTCAACCTTCTTTATGTACACCTTAAAAGCATTGATCCATTGAGATTTCATAAAGCAAATAGATATGACCATAACATGAAAAATCATCAATAAAGGTGATAAAATACCTTTCCCCATTAATAGTTGGAGTGTCAAATGGTCCATATCAGTGTGCATAGTTTCGAGAAGTTAAGTGCTTCTTTTGGCTTCTTTCTTAGAATGTTTAGTTTGCTTACCCTTAATGCAATCGACACAAATTTTGAGATCAGTAAGATATAAATTTGGAAGAATTTCATTATTTACTAATCTCTGTAACCTTTCCTTGGATATATGACCTAAATGTTTATGCCACAAGTAAGTAGAATTTTCATTCATCATGCTACGTTAAATCCAATACTGCCATTCATAGTAAGCAAGGATTCAACAAAAATATTATCAAGTTTTAGTTTTTATAAATCATCAATAAGAAAACCAGAACCAATAAATCCAAAATTCTTAAACAAACTAAAACTGTTAGATCTAAAATTGCCATTACAACCACAAATGTCTAGCCTAGAAATTGAAATTAGGTTTCTACTAATTGAAGGTACATAAATGGTCTCAGAAAAGTCTAATTGATAGCCACTATCTGAGATTAAATGATAAGTTCTAATGCCTTTAATTGGTGCCTTCATGTGATTTCCCATAAATAGAAAATCACTTATTGGGTTTTTGGTTTAGATTGTAATGAATCCCTACATCATATTAGCCATATGAGTAATAGCACCAAAGTCAAGCCACCTAGTGTTGTTAGGAACTTCAACTAAGTTTGATTCGAAAATTGGAGAAGCATAATGAAAGATGCCTTTCTTTTCAAACCAAGCCTTGCATTTCAATCAATCTTTTTGAAAGTGTCCTTTCTTATAGAATTGACATATGTCAATCTTTCAGTTCTTCTCTTATGTTGAAAAGCATTAGCAGACCTTTTGATTTTCTTAAACTTATTAGTTTTCACTTTCATCCTTTTTCCAGCTCCTTGACTTATAAGATTGACAATGTGATTCCCTTGATTCATTAATCTCGTTCCTCCTAAACGAGTTTGTCAATCAATTCATTAACATCCCACATATCCTTATAGTGTTATAGTTAATTTGAAAAGGCCCATATTCAAGAGGAAATGAGTTCAACATAAATTGAACTAAGAAGGAATCCTGCACTGCCAACCCCAAGGACTTTAGTCTTATTGCAATATTAGTCATCTCAATGATATCACGTTGCAGAATCTTTGACCCATCATATTTCATGGTCGTGAGTTTTGCCATTAATGTACTAGTGAGAGACTTGTTTACAAAACATAAATGTTCCTCCACAAATGCTAGAAATTCTTTAGCATTTTCTATTTGTGGAATTGTAGACTTAATATTGTTGGCAATTGTCATTCGCAATAACTTTAGGCATAACTATTACTATGTTCCCACATCTTAAAACGTAGCTTCTCAGGCTCGCTACTTGAATATGTAATAGTAGCAGGTTTATCTTCCAATAATGCTAAGTTGAGATCCATAGAGTTTAAACAGAAATCAACTTGCTCATCCCATTTAGAGAAGTTTGCACCATTAAATACAATAATAGATGATGCTTGTGAATGAATTGCAACAGTTGCAAAATATAATAAAATGCTCACAATCAATACAAATCTAGCAAAACAACAAAGTAGTTCTCCTTTGAGTAGACACTACAACATAGTCTAAATACCATGTATATAAACGTAACGGGTAATTATTATATTTTAATCAAATAATTTTAATATCTTTGGATAATCAAACTTATTCCACCAAAACATAATAATACACCTTAATAATATTCAACAATCATAGAATAATAATTTACCTTTGGGTAAATTCTTAAGTTCTAATAATTGTCAATTGTCTACCCATCATCATGGTATTTCATCAATAACGCAATTTATACATGTAATAACACATTGTAGTTTAAGTCATTTTGACAACTACAAACAAAACAATAAATACATGTATATGTTCATAATAAAATTTCGGTAACACATAAAATCATAATAAAATCATTTTCATTAAATTAAACATAATAATTATGAACAAAATAAATAATTAAATAAATATATCGACAATTCAACTTAATAGTTTATTAATAGATTTTCCATCTTAACACACAATATTTGTTTGCTCAAAGTAAAGAATTTTATTTTATTTTAGGTTAAACCAAGCACATGACTTTTGTTGGGTACAAAAACAATATAATGACATCACATATGACAAAAAGTTTGTTATGATTCATACCCAATCGGTAACCCCTCAAAATAAAAGCATCATGTGATTATATATAATGCATGGTATTCAATACAGAAAATTGCAACGTCATATATGGTAAGGTTTGTCCAGATCGTGTTCCTATTCCAACCCATAATAAAATTGCAAATTGCATTACAACTTCTAGATGCTGCTTAATACATACGCGCGCGAGCATATATATATATATATATATATATATATATAGACAACCTTATTTAATCTGATACATCCTTCACATAACCCTAAAATCAATGTACAAAATTAATTTACACAAATTCAAATCCTATTAGGATTAAAACTTTACCTTTAATTTAATTCTAATTAGGCCACACTTAACAGGCTTATTTTTCTTTTAACATTTATAGAATTTGAATATGGAAAGAAGACAACAACCAACCATAAAAAGGGTCGAGTAGACCTTCATTTTCTTGTTTAAGACTTTAATGCGAGTCCAGGACAAATAAGTAATTATTAAAATTTGAAGAAAATGATTTGAAAGCGTAGAGGTGACATAAATTGGGTAGAGGTTAAGTCCGAGAATGATTTGGTTAAAATGTGTTTAGATCAACCATTGCTAAAAGGTTAGAACTAACTAATTGGATAGTTAAGCAAACCATTATATACCCTCTACATTTTATATACATTTCCAATGTGGAGTTTTAAACTCTAAATGCTTCCCCTCAAATGGTAATGGATCAATTAACCATTTGAAATGGAAATTCCTCCCCATAAAATCGAAATTGAATTGAATGCAGCAGTAACACTAGATTGGCTACTGGGATTGGATATCCAAATGAGAAACTGGGTGATAAATAGAAATTGAACTTGGCCATAAGTGGTAATGGATCAATTGACCATTTGAAATTGAAATTCACCCCCTTGAATCGAAATTGAATTGAATGCAGCAACAACACTAGATTGAGCCGCTAGGACTGGAAATCCAAATGAGAAATTGGGTGATAAATAGAAATTGAACTTGGCCATAAGTGGTAATGGATCAATTGACCATTTAAAATTGAAATTCATCCCCTTGAATCGAAATTGAATTGAATGCAGCAACAACACTAGATTGGGCTGCTAGGACTGGAAATCCAAATGAGAAATTGGGTGATAAATAGAAATTGAACTTGGCCATTGAATTAAAAGGGTAGAGGTGACAAAAATTGATTAAATGTTAAGCCTATGAATGATTGGGTTAAAACGAGTTTAGAAAATTAGATAATTAAACTTAAACTATTATATATTCTTGATGTTTTATGTACCTTTTTCAATGTGGAATTTTTAACTCGTAATAGTAATTATAATTATAGATGTCATTTGAAATTAAAGTTACATCAATCTACGTGTAGACAAGGTCATGTATTATTTTCCTTTTTCTGGTATCATTAGATTGATATTTCTTGAAGAAAATGATGTACTATTGGATGGGTGCCCAAAGATTGGATGTGATCTACCAATTGACATCTTGCTGTAGGTGCCCTTAGGCGTAGTAGGGTTTAGATTTAGGAGCCTAGGCTCGCTGGAGCGAGTGGCCTGATCACTACGGTTGGATTTGCTGATAGGAGTCGCCTGATTCTGGTTTTCTATAGGAATAGTATCTCACAATCTAAGATTTCAGAAGATTAGATTCAAAAAAGTTTTTGTTGTGGGGTAATGCTAATTGTTGACAAGAGGTGATTCTGAAAGAGTTTCAGTCCACGCTCGCTGCATGAAACGATAATTGTGAAGAAAATGCGAAAGGGAAGATGATTATATTTTTACAATATTTTAGTGGTGGTGAAAACGAGATGTCAATTTTTTTTTGGACCCTAGAGGTCTCTTTTATATTAGAAGAACTAATGTATATAAGGTAAGGATCTTGAAATTTCAATTCTTTGAATCGGATAATCTTTTAAAGATGCTAAGTCAACTTCTATGATAATACTAGACAGATCCTCTTTTGAACCTTTGCTCGGTATAGTGATGATCGATATATCCCTTATTCTTTTTGCCATTTTGCTTGATGTCTCATTACTTATTTGCTCGGAATTTATCAGCAGTGTAAATAAAGACTGTTGATCTTTTTTCCTTTTATTTTTCTAAATTTATAATTATCTTTTAAATATTATTAATCAGCTAATATCTTACTGATGAATATATAAAAAATTAAAAACGTATAATATTATACATAAATTATAAAAGAAATAAATTACTAGCACTACTATTGTTAAATTTGGCAAATACTCATTTAAAACTTAAATTTAAGATCGAAATTAATTATATATATTAATTAATATATAATATATAAAAACCAAATTCAGCAATCATTTTGGAAATGTTATTTTTAAAAAATGGCAGAAAATTATTATTTCTTATATTGTTAAATTTTATAAATTAATTTTCTGTGATGAACTTCTTATATTATTAAATTTTTTAAAATTATTTTTATGTGTACAACTTTTTATATTATTAACTTTCTATATTTTCTTTTGATTAATTGAAAAAACTAAATACTACTTAATTATTAGCTTACTTGTCACTTAGCAAAATAAAAACAAATATATTGTCACTTGTCAAAAATATTATGTTGCTAGCAGAATTATTTGACAAATAACAGACATTTGTTCAAAATTGAGTTTGAGGTTAAATGATCACTTGTCAAAAATATTATGTTACTAGTATAATTATCTGATAAATGACAAACACTTATTTAAAATTGAGTTTGATTTCAAAATTATATATATATATATATATATATACTAGTCGTCAATCCAAGCTCATTGTGTAGTATAATTATAATAATAATTTTAAATAAATTTAATTATTAAATAATTAGTTATTTAGTTAATAATTAATTATTATTTTATAAAATTATTATCAAATAAATAAAATAATAAAATAAAATTTTCAACATTATAACTACGTGTGGATATAGTTGTAATAAAAGATTAGTTTATTAGTTTATACTACTAATTTTATGTGATAAATTTCAAGAGAAATTTTGTTAAATTTGAATGAAATAATTTTTGATAATCAATCAAATAAATAATATTGAGTGTTTATAATCAAACATAAAAATAAAATATAATTATAAATTATATATACATTATGAGATTTGTCATGACCCTACTTATATCGTGACTAACATTAGACAATGAATAAACTTAAGGCCTCCAAAAGTAGTGTAATTTAATACACAGTTGAGTCAACTTTATTAATTGCATTAATATTAAGATTTTGCTACATAATTTATATTTTAATCAACTTTCTCAACTTTTTAATGCTTGGAACGGACTTAGTACGTGTATTGGGTAAAAGCATGTCATGCACGACACTTTGATTTTGGTTGTGCATGAGACCTGGACATAGGCACGTTTTATGCTTGCAAAATAGGGTCACATGCATGACAAACGTCACGTATGATGTGTTCTTCTCAGTGGCGTACACGTGGAGATGTCACAGGCATTGACTTAATGATGTTAGTTGTTCGTCACGTTTATCACACTCGTGACGGTAACTCAATCAAAACTTTATTTTTGGAGCATTAGGGCCGGCTCCAGAAAGATAAAATGGAAGAAACACATTCATTAGAGGAACTTTTTGGCGAAGAAACAAAGGGACAAAACGATTGAACAGAGTTCTTCCTCGGGATTTTTCTCTTGGTTTCTTTGTATTCATTTTCCTTATCTCATTTCCATTTGTTGGGACTTCTATGAGATTAAACTTGGTATTTAGTTTTATTTTATTCATGGAGAACTAAGTCCTCAACTAGAGTGAGGAGTGTAACCAAATGGGATTACTTTTGATAAATCAATGCTTAATTCCTAGTGTTCTTCATGATAATTTTGGATTTGACCTTCTTATGTTGATTTTGTGAATTGTATGACTAATCATCATATGATTTTCATCTTAGGATTTATGTGATGAATTCATGGGTGGAACATAAACCTAGACATAGGAGATCAAACACAAACTTTTAGATAAAGACATATATCAAAATCTTTGTGGTGTGTTAATTGTGGTTTAATGGATCTAATCAAGAAAATAACTTTTGATAATTAATTATTTATTGATTAGATACAACTTAGTGACTGAATGAAACATCAAGATAATTTAGAAATAATTTCACTCAAGAATTAGGTTGGGCATTGATAATCATTAGCTACTTTTGAGCTCTAGTGCTTCAAACATTTGATTTCTCTTTAATCAATTAGTTTTTGTTAATTTAATTTCATTTTTATTGTCCATTTTCATTTTCTTTATTCTTATAGATCAACAAGAATTAATCAAATAACAATAAGTATTGTTTATATGGATCGACCTTTATAAATTATTTATGCTACAATTGATAATGTACACTTGCAGATAATTGTCTCTGTCATACATGTTGCTCCATGTCTTTCTTCTGTCTTTTGTTTGACTACATTTGATTAATTTCTTGCAATTGAGATCATCAGTGATTTTGGGGCTTAGAACCACATAATTACATGAAATAGAATTCTAATGTAAAAATTCACATGACTTGATTATATTCAGCATAATATGACAAAGAAGCTGAAAAAAAATATAAAAACAATGGTGAGAGCTCAAATTTAAGTGGCTTAATGATTTTTTAAAAATTTTAGTCATGGGCAATTTATAAATATTCTTCATGCTTTCTTCTCACATATTCTATCCGTTATTTAAACTTTCTTTTATTATCATTTTATCTCATTTTTCTTTTTAAATCATCATTTTTTAATCTATTATTGTTTAAAGCACATTTATCTATATACCTTCTCACTATTTAAAAACACCTTAACGATATTGAAGCAAGACTTCATTTTTGTAAAAAAACAAGAAAAAAAGAACAAGATAAGATTTGATTTTTTTTTTTCACAGATTAACCATTTCAAAATTGACAATTTGAAGCCATTGATATCCTTTTCAATGCTGAGACCGAGATGCCTATGAGTGGAGCGTGTGAGATTATCTAAAATTACTTGATGTATTAATTAAGGTTACTAAAATTAGTCTTAATAATCTCATATGTCGATTGCCAAGGAATCCATTCTCTACGATTTGATTTTTGTATATTAACTATTATATCTTATTATATTTTGAGTTAATGTAATGACACAAATGATATGATTCAAGTTGAGCTGAGTAAATGCAAGTTTTTTGAAGGGTAAAAAGATATTATGTAAAATAATAATGAGAAAAAAAAACTTGGTTGTGCAACTAAAAAAAGGGATTAGATAAGTGTGTAGCATTTTTCCATAAGCATATAATTCTAAGGTAATATTTGGTAAGACGTAACAGAATATAATGTAATATGATAAAAAAAATTTTAGTTTAATAGTTCATTGAGTTTGTATTTAATTTCATTCCATTAAATATGATCAAATATTACCTAAGAAAATCATGGGGAAGAAATGATAGTGCTATTAAGTGGTTATGTCCATATTGGTGGGAAAGCTTTTTCTTTCTTTTATTATTTATTTATTTTGGTAGAAGAAGCATTTTCTTTCTTTTATTATTTATATATTTTGGTTGAAGGAACATTTTCCTTTAACACATTGTTATTTTAATGATTCGACAGCTTTGTATTGCATATGCAGTGCAACATTATTAGGTTGTTGTGCGTTCCAAACCTTAATCCATTAGCTTAATTACTAAATTTTTGCGGCTTAGTGCTCAATGAACAAAATAAAAGGGAGCATAGAAGACCCAAGGCACAATTTTGGAGTTCAAGTTAAAACTTGTCATAAAAAAATAGATAAAAGATAATTATTAAAAACAACTCATCTTCTTAATTTCATTATTTAAATTTGTAACCTAATTTTTAAAATTGTTACAACAAATTTTAAATTTTTTATAATAAAAATGGATAACATTATCATATAATCATAAGATAAAAATAAACTTATTATTATTGTGACTAGTTAAAAATTCTTGTCATATATTATTTATAATTTGTGACAAAATTATTTATGATCATATAAAAATTCTCGTGAATCATAAAAATTAATTTTTTTTTTGTAATAAGTGTATAATATTGTCATGTAATTATAAGATAAAAAAAAATTATTACTATTGTGACTAGTTGAAAATTCTTGTTATATATCTTTTATAATCTGTGAATAGATTATTTATGACTATATAAAAATTATCATGAATCACAAAAATTTTAATTTTTTTGTGATAAGTGTAAAACTTTGTCATATAATCACCTGATAAAAAAAAATAAAATTATTGCTATTATGACTAATTGAAAATTCTTGTCATATATTATTTATAATTTATGATAAAATTATTTATGACCATATAAAAATTGTCACAAATAAATAGATTTCCAATAGTAGTTCTTATTGCTAATTAGGATGAATTTAATGGTGCTGTCAAAAAGTGGCTAAATTGAACAAAAGATAATTATTCAATGATCTTTTAGGGGCTTAATAACATAATCACAGAAAGCTTAAGGGCCTCTGGATGTCTTATGCCTATTAAAATACTAAATAAACTATAACGATAAAATTCTAAAAAAAATTAAAAAAATTCAGACCAAAATAGTATTTTAAAAAAGATTTAGTGATTATTCATATCATTTACTTGATCTTGCATGAGTCACATAATGTTTGGTCAACGTGGCATAATTATATTGAATCTCGATCATGTATTAGATGCATAAGATCACTTAAATATGGAGAATGAATCTCATAGTTTTAGGTGCACAATTTTCAAATGTGCTATTATCATGCAATCATTTTCCTTTTGGAAATATTCATGGACAGGTAGTGATAGGTGTAGCAAAAGAATAACATCTATGTGTTACTCCTAAAACATTGTTTGGTCCTTTTATTTTACAAATTTTACATAGAATTTCACCACAGGCCTTTTATTTTTTGTACTTATTGGTATTAAATTTTATATTAATTTTCTTCATTTTTTTGTAATTATTTATAGAATTTAAATTGACTTTCAATTTTGTACATAATAACCACAAACGAAAAAATAGATAAATTATAGAAAATGAAGAGCATTCCATTAAATTTTGTAGAATTTATTGCTTTAAAATTTATATATTGATTATTGAAAATGAAGAAAATAAACATAAAATTTGATACAATGAAGTACATAAAATAAAAGACATTCTATCAAATTTTATATAGAATTTCATTTTTTTTTAAAAAAAAAAAAAGAAAAAACCAAACATAGCACGAGTGTGCTACACTTTTCCTTCTTAGACACATTGGGTATATCACTAAAATGGAACTGCTGGTCACAGTTACAATTTACAATTGCTGAATCTCACACTTGATTCATCTTAAAATATTCGCCCTCTTAATTTCAAGGCATGCTATGTTAAAAATTTTTGTGGGCTAATATTAATTATTGGTTTGTAATAATTTTAAATATACTGAATAATATAATTTATTGATTAGAGAGTAAAACCAATTAAATTGCGATCAAATGAGTTTTGGGTTTATGACACATTTAGTGGTCGATATGGAAGACGATCATGTGTAGGCCTAATTTAGGATGGACTTGTGATGGGTGAACCTATTAAATTTATTATAAATAGGCTAAGTCATCTTTCATGTCTTCTAACCCTAACCCTAGTTGCTACACCCATTAGTGGCCGTCTTGAGAGAAGGTTAAGAAGAGGAAGACTTAGCTCTTGATTTTGATTCTTCTGATCTATTTTCTTGATGTTTAATTCCAATGGTTGATATTATGACTCAAAATAATTTTGGATCTACTGCGCAAATAGGTACGCAATTTGTTTCCGCTTAACTATTGATTGGTGTTCTAAATTCATATACTAGATCTTAAATAAATTCTTACATGTGGTATCAGAACCTGAGATTGTACATCATTTAGAACTCTTAATATTTTCTATTAATAATTAAATTATAAGTATATTTACTTGTTTTATCTGAAGAATGGATTAATTCAAAAAAGAAAAAACCCTTCGCACCGGCCCATTATCCTGCCACTGGCAAGAATGGGAGATAGTTGCTGCTTTGTTAAACTAACATGGTGCAGTGCCCTCCACTCACGTAACCCTTGCCTTCGCTAAGATCACATGGCTCAACTCCCTACTTGGAGCGGGCAAGCCAGAAATCAGCCATGTTGTGGACTTTTCTCTGCTTTGTTTATTAAGTTATTGCATGTCATATTGATTGTTTGGTTTTGGTTTGTTTCAAATTTTTTTTAATGTTCATCATAGTATTTTTTTTATTTCAATAATTATTAATATATATATTTCAATAATTATTAATATATATACAAATATTAGATTAATTTATATATAATTAATGGCCAATTTGTAATTTAATGATGTTGGATTTGTAATAAAATAAATAAATAAATAATAAATATTTGATTTCTATATATATGTGATAATAATCATGTATTTAAAATTACGATATATTGTGTTTGGTACCTTATATAAGTTTGATGTATATATTTGTGTTTGATATATATTTTAATTGAGCTTTTATTAATCTCTAATTAAAAACAATTTTATGGATTGATATGGGTATTACCACCAAAGTGAAACATTCATTGAAATTTATAGAGTTATTTTTAATTTTTGCGAAGAGATAATTCTGAATTAATGTATATAATAACATGCCCAAAGAGAGTTATTATATGCATTGATTTTGGGAGTGGGTGTTAGAATGAAGCTATTTGTGTTAAGAGTTATATTAGTCTAGAGAGTCTGTCAGCTTAAAAGGGATAGATTTCTTGAAAACTGGTGCAATTTCGATTGTGTGCTTCATAACTAGAAATTCTATTGCATGTGCATGTTCTACCCAAAGGGAAATATGTAGTAATGCCAGAATTTTCTAAATTGTGTAAATTATAACTTTAATTTTATATATAGCCCAATTCTAATACATGCTTTTGTTTGATCGCAAATAGTCTATTTTAGTCTCAACAATAGTATTGTGACTATTGAACTCTTGACTGGCAAAAACTTTAAAAGGTGGAAAAATGACATTTAGTTTGTTTTGGGAATTAGTGAGATAAATTATGCTCTTTATGAAGATGAGCCTGCAAAACCCACCCATGAAAACAATATTTAGGAAGGAAAAGGAATTACATGCTAAGTGGGAGAGATCTAATTGTCTTAGTATTATGGCCATGAGAAAAACTATTCCTGAATACCTCAAGAAGAGTTTGCCCACTGATGTTACTGCCAAAATTTTTCTTGATGCTGTAAAAGATAGATACTTCGTATCTGATAAGGCTGAGGCGGAGACTTTCATGAATCAGTTAACTAATATGAGATACAACCATATTTGGAGTGTGAGGGATTACATTCTAAATATGGTTCACCTTCAAACTAAACTTAGGGGTCTTAAACTTCATATTTCTGATGAATTCATAGTTCACCAAGCGGCAAACACTTTGCCTCCTGAATTTAGCCAAATCAATACTGCCTATAATATCCAAAACACTACCTGGACCATTAATGACCTTATAACCAAATGTGATGCTGAGGATAAGAAAATTAGGAAGGAGAAGGATGAGATTGTCATGCTATTTATACAACCTAGGGCTGATCCTGAAAAGGATAAAGGTAAGTTTAAACCTAATTACTATGCTTCTAAGAAGAATCAAAATTTTAAATGGCATGGTAGGAATCGGATTAAGAAGGGAAGTGATTTTGGAATTGTCCATAAGAGTAAGGTGAAATGTTTCTTTTTCCATAAAGAAGGTCATAAGAGAAAAGATTTTCATCAATTCACAATTTGGCTAAAGAAAAAAAAAAGGAAGAAGAGATTCATAAGCAAACGAAAGCCAAGTGAAAGGGAGTCCAAGCTTATAGTTGAAAATAATTTGGAGATAGATGTCGAGCAAGTTGGAGTAGTTAGGTTAACATTGGAGTCTGGATTTTGTCTCATTTTGGAGAACATCTTTTATGTTCCATCTTTTAAGAGAAACTTAGTTTCTATTTCTATTTTAGATAAGATTGGATGTCATTATGCTATTGGTAATGGAAGAGCTAATATGTTTTTAGACTCTAAATTGATTGGTGAATGTGTTTTGTTCAATTATATAGATTGTATTTGGATGATGGTAGTGATTCTGAACCTTCTTGTGACGCCAATGTTATGACCAAACGA
>CATIWR010245451.1:0-89097 GCA_949677035.1 Omphalea diandra | reverse complement strand
TTTTTGTTTAGTATGTTTTTTTTTTATATATATATATATATATATATATATATATATATATATATATATATATATATATATATATATATATATATAGTGTAAGTATTAATTACAAATCAGAATGATAAGAACTGTTAGATTTTTAATCTAAAGGTTGAAAGTACAGTAATCATTACAATTTTTATCCATCCATGGTTACTGCACGTTCAGCTTTTAAATTGAAAATCTAACGGTTCTGATCATTCTAACTTGTAATTAATTCTTACAATATATATATATATATATATATATATATATATATATATATATATATATATATATATATATAAACACAGGTGCACACACAAATATATTAACAATTTTACCAAGTAATGTAGATTGCTCATCTCGACTTTGATTTTGTATATAGTTGATATAAGTTTATTCAATTTTGAAAACAACTTATTATTCTGATAGGTTGAAGTACGATAATGAAAAATAAAAAAGTTTGAGTTTTTTTATTGTTAAACCTATTTATATTGGGAAAAAAAAATTTGATCTAACATTAAGAAATAAGGTTAAAGAAAAAAAACCCCCTTACACCAAGTACATGTACTCCAACACTAAAATAAGTTAGACTCATTATATTTGTGGGATCGATTCTATATGACTATTGGTATACATACATTCAATGTAAACAAGAATTACCTATAGTTGAATCTCTTTAAACACTACTTAGGATTTATTTTGCATTACTCTTAAATTGTTTTAATTATCTTTATATTTTTTTAGTGGAGTTATTCATTACAGTTACTATAATATTTGAAAGATCTATTATGAGGGAAAGCATTTGTATTTTTGAGATATATTTATCTATAAAATATAGATTAGTATTTATATATAAAATCTAAGACTAGAAAAGAAAAAAAAAATTTGTCAATTATTGTGATACATAAAATATGTCAATTACTAAGGCCATTAATATGGTGATTCCCACAATTAAGACTATTGATTTGGTGATTCCTATAATCACGCTAACTCCTCCCCCCTCTCAAACTCAAGGTTGTATAGTAGATGTTAACTTGTGTTTGCTTAGTAATTCTTGAAAATGAGTAAAAAGATTTATTTTGGTGAAGATATCAACCGTTTGGTTAGCAGAGAAGATAGGGATAAAAAAAAAAATGTTGCCTTAAGTAACATGATGTTGTACAAAATGACAATCAATCTCAATGTGTTTTTTTATGATCGTGAAAAACATAATTGTGAAAAATTTGTATAACACTTCTATTATCACAATGAAGTATAGTGGCACAAGATTGTGTGACATCCATATTAGTTAATTACCATCATAACCAAAGCAATTCAAATGTAGCATCAATAAGAGCATGTTATTGAAATTTTGTGCTAGAGTGAGCAATGCCAATTTGCCTTTTACTACACACTAAGAGATAATGAAATCACTCAAGAAAAAATAATAATTAGTGGTAGAATGATAACTTGTCAGATCACCAACCCTATCAACATCAAAGCAGCTAGATAACACTAGAAAGGAGTTAGTAGAGAAATATTCCAAGAAAAAGAGTTCATTTAATATATCTAACAATTCAAATTACTGTAGAAAAATGGGATATGCAAAGAGCATACATGAATTGACTGACCAGATGAACAATGACGATATATCAAGTCGAGTAATAGTGAGATAAAAAAAAATATTGCCAACAAGTTGTTGCTTATAAAATAGGATCATCAAGATGAGTGCCATATAGAGGATTTAAGTTTATAATTGAGTTGCAAAGGGATTGATACAATTTTACTATTTGTAATACTAGCTCAAGAAAGTAGATCAGATGCATACTTGGCTTTAGAGACATAAATAGCCTTCAAAATTATGAGAAACTTTAAGACCAAAAAATGGTTGAGAGAACTAAGATCCTTCATTTCAAAATGATGACTGAGATAATATAGTAATTTAAAATATCAAATGCAACATCACCTGTTATAATCATATCATCAATTAAAGTAATAAAAGGATAATAGCATGGTCATTATGATGAGTGAACAATGTAGAATCATGTGGACTAGAGACAAAGCTAAATTTAGCAAAAGTGGAACTAAATTTAGCAAACTAGGTACTACGAGCATATTTGAATCCATATAGGCTCATCGAACCTTACAAGCTTTTATGAGGAGAAAGATAATTAGGAGGAGGATGCATATAAACCTCTTTTAAAAAAAATCACCTTGAAGGAAAGCATTTTTGACATCTATCAAGAAAATCTACCATTTATGAACTATAGTAATAACTAATAGATTATGAACAAATGTTAACTGAACCACTAAAGGAAAGGTTTTTTTCATAGTCTATACCATATTCTTGAGTATAACCTTGACTTATTAAGTGAGCTTTGTGATGCTCAACTGACCCATCAGAACAAGTCTTGATTTTATGAATCCAATTGCAGCTAATAGTTGTTAGTAGGAAGATTGACTAAGTCTTGAATATTAGTTTTCTTTAAGGCTTAGATTTCTTCAATCATTTTTTATTGCTAAAAAGGTCAGTTCTCACCTTATGATAAAAGTGAGGTTCATGAAGGTTTGTAATAATAGAATAATAATGGAAATTAGAAAGGCAGTGAGGAGTTTCTCTTACTTGAGTAAAATGACAACAAGTGGTGTGAAAGGTAGATGCATATATAGGTGCAAGATCAACAGTTAGAGCAGGTTTAACAAAGCAAGTGGGAAAGGTCTAATATTGAACAGATTAAAATTACCTATATCAGAACTTAGAAAAAACTCAATTAAGGAATTAGTAAAAAATAAAAGAGTAAGTATTGATAAAGTAGTGGAATTTAGAAAGAGATGAGAACATGGTATTTTCTCAAAAGGTAACATGATGAGAGATGTGTAATTTATTGAAAATAATATCCTAACAATGATACCTTTTGTGTTCTATCCCATAACCAAGGAAATAACATAAATGAGCATGAGGTTCTAATTTTGTACGTTTTTGAGGTAGTAAAAAATAAGCATAACTAAGAAGTTTAAGGATTTAATAGTCAAGAGGCTTATCAAATGGCTTTTCAAATAGGGATAAATTATGGAAAATTGAGATAGGAATTTCATTATTGTTGTATATATCAATAAGAGATGCTTCTTCCTAATATTTCTCGGGACAGGAGGTAGAAAGAAGAAGAGCATGAATAGAATCAAGGATATGGCGATGTTTTCGCTCAACTCATCTATTTTGTTAAGAAGTGTGAGGATAAGAACACTGAACAATAGTGCCTTATTGACTAAGAAACTAAAGTAAAGGAGAATCCTAATATTTCATCTGATTATCAATTTGAAAATTTTAAACACTACTAAAAATTTGAGTTTTAATCTTGGCAAATGTAATGTAAGTTTGTGATAACTCATATTGATATTTAAAAAAATGTATCAAAGTAAATCAAGAATAATCATTAATAAATAAAATAAAAATAACAAAAACCATTTACTGAAGAAATAGGGTAGGACAACAAATGTCAAGATGAATTAAGCCAAAAGGGTTATCTGAGATAAAATCACTTTTATTAAAAGACAAAGTGGGTTATTTTACAAGTTAATAATTTAAATAATTAAATGACTCAAAATTTGTAGATCCTAACAAGCCATAAAAAAAATTAAAGGTTGAATTTTACTATATGAGGCATGACCAAGACGAAGATGCCATTAGTGAATAGAAGAGTCAATAGATTTAGCAACAGACATAAGTTTTTGAGGAATATGAAAAGATACAAGCTCAAATAAATAATTTGCGCTCATAACCTGTCCTAAGAATCTATTCTACCTGTGTATCCTATACCTGAAAACCAAAGGGGGAAGTTAACATTATGTCTTTTTTCACATAATTGACTAATAAAGATGAGATTGAATGCTAAATTAGGGAATAGTAAGTTTTAGGAAGATTAAGATTGGAGGTAAATGCATGACCAGTATGAGTGATGCTCATTGGAGTACCATTGACAGTGTGGATTGGGGGTAAGGAAGAGACAAGTGTTGTGAAAGATAAAAGTTTAATATTAGTAGTCATATGGTTACAACATGTAGAATAAAAAATACAATGAGAGTTACCCACGGTGTTAGACATGGCAGTAAGAGAACTGGAAGAGATAACCTATTTGAGCAGTGCTTTAAGAACTCATAGTGATGGTAGTAGAACCTTTAGTGGTCGTAGTAGTGGCAAAGGTAGATCTAGGCTTTGAGACATCATCGGATTTAGAGAATCCACCATTTGTTTGTAAAGGGTAAGTTGGGCAATTCTTAAGAATATGACTAAGACCATGGCAATAGCTACATTCTACAATAAGACAATTAGCAAAAGCATTACCATTTTAATTATAATTTTTACAAATATTGTTTCCAAATTTCTAATGTGAGGACTAAGTAGTTACAAAAGTGATTTTAGAATTTAGAGTTTTATCAAGATTAAGGTGAGTTTCATCAAAAATAATTTCTTATATAGCCATATCTAATGTAGGAAAAGTGTGTCAGTGTAGTAAAGAGGCTTGGACAACTTCATATTGAAGTCGAAGATCCATGAGAAATTAAATAAGATGAAGATAATCTTGATTAATTTTGGCTAAGAAATCTGATTCCAAATTAGTTGAACTTAAGCAAGAAAACATTCACAACTGGCCAAATTCTCATTTGAGATTATGAAAAGTAGTTCATAACTAAAAATAGTGAGTAAGTCGAGTGGTTTGATATCAATTGGCCAAGAAATCCCAAATTTCTTTTGTAGTGTCATAACTAGCATATTGGATATGAATCGATGGAACAAATATCATATAATGATCTGATGATTTTTACTATCCCATTCTTCAAGATGATCTATAAATTCAACATCAATTTCATTTTGCTCTTTAGTTAGCTTAGTGATATCTCAAGTGATAATACACCAAAGCTTGTGACTTATCAAGAAACTTTTTTCATTCCTTGAACCTACAGATTATAGTCTAAGCCATTCAAAGTTTGTTTTATTGTCCTAAGATGACCTATAAGAAGGGATTGAATAAGGTAGTGACAAGTTTAAACCTTTTTTTAAGAAGAGTGGAGAGAATCAATCATACAAGTACATAAGGATTTATAGAGGTTCGATTTAACCAAGCTTATGTCCTATCTTTTAGATCCATTAGAGAGTTTCATTAATCAATAACTTGTAAATGATGTTGACAATCTTTACACATGTGAATTTATACAGGTACCACTTAAACCTTCAAAAGGTGAATTTTTGAGCAAGACCTAAAAGTTTTTGAAAAATAGTTTAAGGGCACTGTTTAAGCCTTATCTTAAGATAATTTGTATGTACTTAGTTAACACAAAGAAATGATTTCAAAGGTTTTATATATAATACAAGAGTTTCCTTACACAAGAATTACAATTAAGGTAGAAAGGACTACTCTTACGCTCAAGCCCTTTTATAAATGAGATATTACCTCTTTGACTTACTTGAGTGAGTTGAAGTTTGGTATTACTGATGAAGCAAAATGATCATCTTCACTTTTCAAAAATAACTCTCATAAGCTCTTGAAGAAGAGTTAGTTCAAGCAAATGACATTTAAGTCTCTTAAGATTTCTCTTTAAATCTTTAAATCTCTTGGAGTATTTTTTTTTTTTAGCTCTTTTAACTTCTCTATTTTTGAATTCCAATTTTTTGGTCCTTATATAGGTGAAGAAAAGAAACTAGTTGATAGATATATAAAAAAAAAATTGTCAAACTATCAATATAACCATTGAAGTCTTTATCAATGGTCGTTGGCGAGATTCAACGGTTATTGAGGTTCAATGCCTAGGTAATCTTACTTCAATCATCATAAAGTGCCATAACTTTATTTTTATCCGCCATTTTTGAGTCCATAAAATGTCCATTGGAATGCAACCATGCTTGTTGTGCTCCTTTTAATAATTGTTGGCTTCAATTCTTAAGTTTAGCTAAATCGACATTACGTGAGTGAATTCTCAATGGTTGTTAAAGACATTCAATGTCCCCTTAGAATGTCAATAATCCATTAGCTTCTCTAGTTTTGGTTATTAGAGTGCATCAAGGTAGAGCTTAATGCTCGTTGGATTTTTCCTATGCTTATTGATTTTATCTCAATGCTCATTGGTGGCTTCTTCAACCATTATTGGGACTTATAAAAGAATTCAATAATATGTTGAGCTTTTTTAACCATCATTAATCATTCTTCAACATTCATTCTTCTATGTAATGATCATTGATCTATTTTTCTCAACACTGTTGAGATTTATAAAGTGTTTTAGCCACTTCCACTAGGCTTTCTCAACTCTCATTAAAATCCTTTAATGCTCATTGTTCTTACTCAATGCCTATTCATTGCTAACTAATTTCCTTTGAACACCATTGAGAGATTGAATGAGAGGCCTACAAGATCAAACTTAATAAACTTGTACAAAGGTTAAATAAATAATCCTTTATTTGTAATCATCAAAACAAAAATTAGAACCTAGATGGTTTAACATTCTCCCCCTTTGATCATTACAAAAAATTTAGGCAAAGTCTCCTCCTTAATCTTATGTTTAAGGTAATTATATAAATTAGAATATGTTGAAGCTAAAAAAGTTATTACAATAGGTTTTTATAAAATTACTTTTTATTTCTTCTTAGCATTCTTTCACTTAACGTGTTTGTTCAATGTGCATTATCTCTCATTTTGGCAATGTATACTTTTAAGTATTCACTTAAACATCTTATGTGTCTTAGTTACTAATTACACTCATAAATAATTATTTAATTTGTAAGCAAATATACACATGCACATGACAAATCAAGTATATCATTTCTTCCTTTTGAGCTTATAGCTATCGTAGTTTCTAATATCTCTTCTCCTTAGTCATATGATTACAAATGCTTATTGTAACTGCTCATTGCTCTTCATTCATGGGAATTTCTCCTTCTTTCTCATTATCAAAAAGAGATAATTAATAAGAAGTGTTGACCCTTATGCACTAAAATGGATGGGTTGAATTAGTGGAAAATTATAAATTTTGGAGGGAAATAGAAGAAATAAAAAAGAGTAGAAGACACCAAGTTTTATAGTGGTTTGGGTATTAACCAACCCTACATCTACTCTCCAATTCTTTTAATTGGGTGTTTCACTAATTTCTGATGGTGTTTTAAAGCTCATACCTAACTTTACAATGTGTGTTTTTACAAACCTCACATACAACCTCATTAGTGTTTAATAAGGCTAACACACAACCTATATAAGAGTTTTCTAAGGCTCACTCTAAAACCCAAAATAAGAGTTTTCTATATCAAGGCTCATTCTTAAACCCAAACCTAATAGTGTCTAATGTTCACACCAAACAATAATAATACAATTACAAGAAATTGAATACTTAAAGGTTGAGAAATAAATTTGTAAAAGTTTTGCTACAATGAATGTTATTCTCTTGCATTCAAGTCCATTTAGTGGTATATTTATAGGCTATAACCACTAAAGAGATGTTGCAAACAAAACTGTTCCCAAATCTCCAAAGTATGCTAGGTAAATCCTGCATTTATTGCTTGTTAGATAAAATTTGTAATCGAGACATACATTCATGGTTGCAAGATTCACATAGCCCTGTTTGTATCTAACGGCTAGTCCACAAGGCATTAAACCATTGGTTCTTCAAGAAAATTAGTTATTGCACCTCTTGAGCAATAGTGAAAATCATAGTCTCTATTTTCCTCTTTGGATGTGATGCTCACTACGAAATCATTTGCCCATATGTTGCTTCACCAAATCTGCAGTCGCTACCATTATTTCACTATAATGAATTTGACCTTCCAATAGTTCTTTAGGACAATTGGCATAATCTAGTTGAAGATTCGATTCCATCCAAGTGAATACAAAAGTCATACTATGAAATCATCTATATAAGATTCATTCAACTCTTTTGTAAGATAGCTGTCATGAGCTTCTGCTTCATGATCATGAATTAGGATGCAAATTTTGATCTTAAAGATTAAGTCTTCCATTTAAATTCCAAAGCAATCCTAGCTAAATATCTAGAAGATCAACACCTAAAATTGATATTAAAACCTTTCAATCTATATTGTCAAGATGAAAATATAGTTTAGACTTAGGCTTGACCAACTTAGTCCATCAATTTCTCCCTTTTTGATTTTGAATGTATGTATTCTAGATTGAATTTGCAATTGGTTAAACTGAAATGTTAAATGCTACCCCTCAATTTATACTCCCCTTTAAGACATGCAAGCACTTCCTTTTTATCAAGATAAAAAAGAGATAATTAAGTGCAATGAAAAGCTATAAGAGTATCATAATAATAAAGAACATCATTCATTAAATCAAATATGCATTGATCGATCATAAAAAGAATATGGTTCAAACCTTTTTTATTTAAAAAATGATACATAATATAATCAAACATATAAAAATGTGTTTAATCACACACTTAGGCTAAAATTAAAATAGGAAAAGTTAAAATAAAAAATAAAGCTCAAAGAAAACTAGAAGGTAGGATAGATATCATCAACATCATCATTACTATCTTAACAAATTCTTCATCTTCTCTTCCTTAGGTGTCATCTGATTCTTCCTCTTGGTCTTCTTCTTCTTCTTCTTCTTCAGTGTTTTCCTGTTCTTCAAAGTTAGGAAGATGACTTAGAGTAGCATTAACCTTTTCTTGAAGGTCAACCAAGTCACTGTAAAGGTGAGAGAGAAGAAGGAACCTTCTCTTGATCATTCTCATCACTTTGTCAAGTTTCTTATTGACAAAAAAGAGAGAGATGGAAGAGGACTTAGATTTTGGCTTTACCTTAGGCTTTGAAGATGGAATAGGCTTTTAGGGGCCTTAATAAATCACTAGCCTTTTTCTTTTGAAGGCATGAGTTGTCTGTTTTTTTTTTTTTTTGCCTCATAAGATCCCAAGGTTTACACATAAGAGTCAGGATGAATGGTCTTGGCATTAATTAAAAAAGGTTAAATTAGGAAAGTTTTGGGATGAGAGATACCTTTTTATGAGGAATTTTTCATTCTCATCATTTAGAGCCCCCACAAACCTATATATGGTTGTGACGTGAGAGAGAAGAAGAAATTAGCTCTTAGGTTTAGTACTAATATAGATCAATTGATCTACAAGGTATCTCTCAGGTTTGTTTTTAGTGAGGTAAAATAGAAAAACTAAGTCTTTTTGAGAGACTTTTTCATTCTCATCACCCCTAGCATTGATGAAAAAGGTAATGATTCTATGAATGAGCCAATTTGTTAAGGTTTTGATATATTTGGCATTAAAGTTCTTAGGTTATGTTTGGTTTCTATTGAAATTTGTACTATAACTCAGAATAAATGATGTTAAGAAAAGAGATAATGAATGGAACATTATCTTTGATTTCAAAATTAAAAACAAGAGAAAACTTAGGCAAA
Source organism: Omphalea diandra (assembly GCA_949677035.1). Taxonomy (NCBI): domain Eukaryota; kingdom Viridiplantae; phylum Streptophyta; class Magnoliopsida; order Malpighiales; family Euphorbiaceae; genus Omphalea; species Omphalea diandra. The sequence continues at coordinate 79,681 of CATIWR010245451.1, read as the reverse complement.
AGTGATGAAATAGGTATCTCCAAAAGCCCTAAAGATAAGACCAAATGCACTTGCCTTAGGTTCTGCCCTCCAACTATAAGTGATAAAGTACATGAATTCTTGTATGATTTCTTCATAGCCCAGTTCTTCCTAAAAATTGAATTCGTTCTAGCCAAGTTTAGAGAGAAATGCTTAAATTTCTCCTTTGATACCTAGAGTTTCAAGAAGGAAAGAAGAGGGTACCTTGTTGGGATGGATGATCTTTTGGTGTTGGCCTTGCATCTCTCATTTTTTTCTTTTGTGACTCCTTTCATGAGATGAAGAAGAGAAACTCTTATGAATTTTTTAAGTGCCATTGGAGTAGAGGAAAAGAGAATGTAGGTGAAAATTTGAAAAAAGATGAGAGGTATGAGGAAGAAAATATTAAAAATGGAATAGAGGTGTGAAGAAGTCTTAAATAAGCAGAGAATGTGAGGAAAATGGTTGCAAAATAGAAAAAAAAAAGAATTGAATGAGGAATAAACATCGTTTAATTGTCAAATCAATAAATGCCAAGCGGTATAAAAAAATCATTGTCGCTATATGCTTAGTGCGATCACTATTTATGAAAATTATGAATAACGATCAAGAATTCTTAGAAAAGAGAGTGGTCAACGGTCTACAGATTTGAAGTTTGTAAACTTTCACGGTGGCTATGATATATTGCAATAGCGAATTGACAAAAGTTAAAATGTTGAAGGAGACTTGTAAGTAGCGACTATGAATTATAAATCTCGATCGTAAATTACAAAGCATTTTTGAAAAAGCATGAAAGAAATATTGGCACAAACTTGATGTAATCAACATGATATTATGATGATTAATTAAAGCAATTTGGTATTGAAAAGCACAATTGCACAATGAATTTACACATCTATAACATTCAACACATAATTAACACGCAATCACTAGTCATATCAAACAATGAATTAATATTGACAAGGATAGTGAAATGCATAAAGTGAGATCAATTTTCACCTTAGGGAACTTTCATCTAACATCCTTAGTTCCCTCTTGATAAAGTTCATTCTTTCTTCATTGAGACTTTAGTGAAAAAGAATCCATAAATTAATAATTGGTGTTAATAAATTCTAACATAACATTACCGTTTTGGACATGATCTTTTAGAAAATAATCTCTAATATCAATATGCTTGCTTTTTGAATGTTGGATAAGATTCTTAGAAAGATTTATTGCACTTATGTTATCACATTTGATGGAAATGTGATCAACATCTTTGCCATAATCCTTGAGTTGTTATTTCATCCATAAAACTTGGGTTCAACAATAATCCCTCATCATATATTCCACTTTGGCTATGAATAAGGCAACTAAAACTTACTTCTTACTAAACCAAGAAAATAAACATTCACTTATGAATTAGCAAGTTTTGGAAATGCTCTTCCTATCTATCAAACTACCAGCATAATTTGCATCAGAATATCCAAGAAGACTGAAAGATGAATTTCTAAGATACAAAAGTCCTAAGTGCAATGTGCCATGCAAATACTTAAGAATTCTTTTAATGACATTCATATGAGATTCCCTGAGGCAAGATTGGAATCTATCACACAAGCAACACTAAACTTGATGTTAGGTCTAGATTAAGATAGAAGAGAAAGCCAATCATACCACTATACTTTTTTTCATCAATGGGCTTACCTGATTCATCGTTATCTAGCTTGATAGTTGCACTCATATGAGTTTTTTCTATTTTGCATCCATCCATGCCAAACCTGTTGAGTAGATCCTTTGTGTATTTAGCTTGGTTGATGAAGATGCCTTATTTGATTTGCTTGATTTGAAGACCAAGGAATAACTTGAGCTTACCCATCATGCTCATTTCAAACTCTATAATCATACACTTAACAAATTCTTCACAAAGAGAATCATTAGTAGCATCAAATATAATATCATCAACATATATTTGCACAATGAGTGTATCTTTATTGTGCCTTTTCATAAATAAAGTAGTATCAACCTTGCCTTTTTCAAAATTATTTTATAAAAGAAATTAAGTAAGCCTTCCATGTCAAGCTCTTAAAGCTTGTTTTAAACCATATAAGGCTTTAGTTAATTTGAAAACATGATTTGGAGAAACATGAGACTCAAAACCTTAAGGTTGTTTAACATAAACTTCCTCCATAATGAAACTATTTGGAAATGCACTTTTCACATCCATTTGAAAAAGCTTAAAATTCATGTGACATGCAAATGCTAAAAGAATTCTAATGGCCACTAATCTTTCTATAGGAGCAAAGCTTTCATCATAATCAATGCCTTACTTTTAGTTGTAATCCTTTGTACCTAATCTAGCTTTGTTCCTTGTAACAACACCTTACTCATCTAACTTATTCCTAAACACCTATTTGCTTCTCACAATTAGGTGTTCCTTAGGCCTAAGAACACTAATAATAAGATCTCTTAAGTGATTCTTGGAGTATCTCCTATCCTTGGGTAGTTCTTGAGCTTGGTTTTCCTCTTGTTATGGTTAAGGTTCTTCAACTTCTTATGATGGCTTATTATCTTCAAGATCGATCACAATTTCTTTTAGCCTTAAATCCAACTCCAATTTCTTAAAGTCACCTACAAAACTATCAACAAGAGAACCTTTCCCAATATTAAGTTTGTTAGATTCATCAAATACAATATTTATAGACTCTTCAACCATTATAGTCTTTTTGGTAAACACCCTATAGGCTTTGCTAGTGGTGGAATAACTAAGAAAGATGCCCTTATCAATTTTAGATGCAAAATTTCCAAGGTTGTCCTTGGTATTAAGTATGTAGCATTTGCACCCAAAAACTCTAAGATATGAAAGCTTAAGTTTTCTACTTTTTCATAGCTCATGAGAAGTTTTGTTTAGAATGGGTCTTTTGAAAACACGATTTGCAATATAACATAAAGTATTAATGGCCTCGGCCAAAAAGTAACTTGGTAAGAAATACTCATTAAGCATAGTTCTAGCCATCTCAACCAATGTCATATTTTCCTTTCTACAACACCATTCTATTGTAGTTTTCTAAGAGTAGAAAAGTTATATGAAATCTCATTTAAGAGTACATGCAAGTGCATGAGTGGTGAAGAGTAGGAGAGAAGTTTTTGTGTATATGCCTTTGAGCATGCCTCTTAGTATAAATGTATGAGTGATTTGTTTTTTGTGACTTAGCTTTTGAGCCTTTGGGAGCCTTTCCTTTGCCCTTTAGTATAGGTGACCTAGTGTTAGGAGCACTTTCCTCCCAACAACCTCAATACTAGAAGTTAAAGGTATATATGCTCTAATGAATATGGGAGGAGAAGATGTAGGTGAGAAGGCTCCATTAAATCCTAAACCATATCTCACTAAGGGAGGTCTTTGAGATATAATTATAGTATCTAAAGCTTTTTCCCTTTGTGAAATATTGAGATGGAATTCCTTAGTTCAATAACTTCACCTTTTAAAGAATCATTTTATTTTCTTAAGGACTCAAAAGAAGCTGAAGATTTTAAAATATTTTCTAAGGATTTTTTGAGTTCTTCATTAGAAGACCTCAAGTTAGTTACAAGATCATTTAAGTTTTTAAAATCATCCTCAAGTTTTGAACATTTTTTCTTGTAAGATTTCATTTGAGATTTGTATTTTTCACATCTCAAGTTTAGAGTTTCAAGAAGCTCATCATCCACATCATCTAAGTCCTCATAATTATGACAGAATGTGAAGAACTACACATCTCATTTAAGGAGTCCTTTTGAGCCATGAAACATATGTTGGCAACTTCTTCATCTTCTTATTCTTCACTTGAGCTATCATCCCATATAGCCTTGAAGCTCTTCTTCTTCTCCTTGTTCCACTTTTTCTTCTTTTTGAACTTGGGGCAGTCAAATTTGATGTTACCTTATTTTCCACATTCATAATAAGTGATTTCATTCTTCTTGTCTTTAAAGTTGAGAGATGTTCTTTTAAAGTTCCTCCTATCTTTCCGTCTATTTATGGGCTCTTTGTTTTTCCTTGAGAATGTGGCTAGTTCCTCTTCCTCATTCTCACTCTTATCACTATCATTAGAGGCAACTTCAACCTCATCTTTGGTTAAGGATTTGAGAGTAAGAGTTTTTTTCAACCTTTCCATTTTTGTCTCTTTACCCTCTCATTTTCTTTATCTCCTCATCCTTTTTCAAGGTTAGCTTATGAGCAAGTAGCTTGTTGATAAGGACATCGGTTTACACCTTTCCAATCTCTAGATTGGATTCTTATATGTTGCAAACTCTAACACCTAATTTCTTAAAAGAAAGAGATTTAATTTTAGTGTTTACCTTATGGTTCGTGAGAATTCTTCCAAACTTCTTCATGTTTATGACAATAGAGAGAAGTTAGTTTATCATGTCGATGATGCATTCATTATCTTTCACCATGAAAAGCTCCCACTCTATCACATTCATTTCTAACCTACTTGATTTTTCTTTGTGATAGTTCTCCAATGTCTTCCATATCTTATAGGCGGTTAGGCAATATTGCACTATACCAACCTCCTCTCTTTATAAGGAGCTAAGAAGAATGGCCATTGCCTCTTGTTCTTCCCATTTGACTTTATGTATGCCTCTGCCCATTCTTCTATTGGGATTAGTTCTTCACTACCATCTACCACTTTAGTTAGAGGCTTCCATTCCTTTGCTATAATGTCTCATAGATCCACCATATCATTATCAAAATAGATCTCTATTCTATACTTCTAATGAGTATAGTCAGTTCCATCAAAGTAAGGCTTGAGGTGAGTGTGGATTCCTTCTTGTGTCATGATCTTTCTTACTTAATTAAGGCTTTGTTTGAGACTTGGCTCTAATTCTACTTGTTAGCCCTTGTGTACCAAGAAGAGGGGTTGAATTTGTGGGAAATTTTAAATTTTGAAGGGAATAATTTATTGAGCAAGAAATAGAAGAAATAAAGAAAAGCAGAACACACCAAGTTTTATAGTGATTCGGGTATTAACTAACATTACTTCTACTCCTCAATTCTTCTAATTGGGTGCTTCATTAATCTCCAATGGTATTTTAAAGCTCACACCTAACTTTGTAACTTTTGTTTTTATAAAGGCTCACATATAACCTCACTAATGTTTCATAAGGCTAAAACTCAACATATACAAAAAATTTTTAAGGCTTGATGTAAAACCCAAAATAAGAGTTTTCTATACAAAAGGTCACTCTTAAACCCAAACCTATTGGTGTTTAATGCTCACACCAAACAACAACAACACAATTATAAGAAATTGAATGCTTACAGGTTGAGAAATAAATTTGTAAAAGTTTTGTTATAATAAATGTTATTCTCTTGCATTCAAGTCCATTTGGTGGTGTATTTATAGGTTATAACCACCAAAGAGACATTACAAATAAAACGATTCCCAAATCTTCAAAGTATACTAAGTAGATCTTTCATTTGTTGCTTGTCAGATGAAATTCACAATTGAGACACATTTACGGTCGCAAGATTCACATAACCTAATTTGTACCAAATGGCTAGTCCATGTGGCATAAAACCATTGATTCTTCAAGAAAAATAATTGTTGCATCTCTTGAGCAATAGTGAAAATCGTGATATTATTTTCCTCTTTAGACACGATGCTCATCGCGAAATCATCTAACCAAATGGAGATGTTGCTTCGCTAAATTTGCGGTCGCTACCATTATTTTGCAATCGCAAAATGTAATCTTTAAACAATTCTTTAGGATACATGACATAATATGGTTGAAATTTGATTCCCTCCAAGTGAATTCAAAAGTCATGGTCATGACTATGGATGCGACATGCCCCGCAAAATCGTCTATATAAGATTCATTAAACTCTTTTGCAAGATAGCAATTGCGAGCTTCTACTTCATAAGCATAAATTAGGTTGTAAATTTTAATCTTTGAGATTAAGGCTTCCATTCAAATTCCAAAACAATCCTAGTTAAATATCTGCAAGATCAACACTTGAAATTGACATTAGAACCTTTCAATCTATATTATCAAGATGAAAAAAGAATTTTGACTTAGGCTTGACCAACCTAGTCTAATAAGAAGTTACACATTTACTAAAAGGATTAAAAAAACATTGTCAAACATGAATTACTCATATTCATTCATACTAATTTGTATATAAAGGACAAGAATCATACATTTGAGATGTTTATCTATTTATTAACCCATTTACGAAAAGAAAACACATTTGAAAGGAACAAACAAAAGAAAAACTAACTTAAACCTTTTGGAATATGGGATCAAAAATGGTTTTGGGTTCTAATTCTAAAGGGGAATGACTTAAGGCACCTTCAATGGTCTTGTCATTATTGGGTCTATCCTCTAAGTTAGAATCAAGTTGGAGATTGAGACCTTCAATTATCAAATCCAATGTTTGATTCACATCTTTAATTTAGGTACAAAGCATATTTGTTTGATTCTATAAAGTTATAATCTTGTTCTTAAGTCTTATAATAATAGCATTGATCATGCTCAATTATTGTAGAACTTGTTCTTCAAAATAAGAGAGGGGTTTGTTTTAAGATGGAGGACTAGGAAGTGTAAGCACCGGTGCTGAGAGAGCTACTTTTGCTAGTGCTTCTACTGGAGTTGATGTAGAACCTATCCTAGTAACTGCCTTTACACCTATTCTTGCTACATCCTCCAAATTGACATATTCTTCTTTAGTAGCTTTATCTTGTTATGTTTTTTATATAACAAGCATAACAAAAAAAAAAAAAATTAAATGTGCAAAACCCATCAAGGATCTATATGTTTCAACAAGATTAACGAAAGAGATGTGAAATCTTACCAATTCAAATAAGAGATGTAAGATTATTAAAAGGTATAAAGGGAGTCTACATTGGTAATATCCTATCTCAAGCTTTGAGTTAGATTTAGACATTACCAAATAATGTCCTCTATAGATTTCTATAAAAATAAGTTATGTCAAAATCAAATATTGTGCTAGCACTAGGATTTTTCTTTCTCTAGAATGTTTTTTTAAAATGTGAATGTTCTCTACTATTTAACCTTAAACACACACACACACACACATATCATAACCATAAGATCTTTATGCCAACTTTATATTTTAAATATACATGTAAGATAATATCCTATTTTTATTTTAATTTTTAAATCAAAATAGATATTTAAATATTAAAGATAATATCTCTAATTATCTTACCTAGAAAGAGCAGTAAATAATTTTGATTTTGGGTCTGTCCTAAGTATGCGACCCTATAGATTCACATAATGTTGCTAGTAGCTCAAAACTTATTTTTGGCCCATAAGTCATAAGTGGCTTCTAGCAAAACATTATGATTATGAAAATAATGTGAAGATCATTAACTTGTATCACTATTAAACATAAGACATGGATTATGTCATCCTTAGATTGTTCAAATATTTTTCGATCTTCAAGTAGACCGATGCAAAGTGACATTGATAACCTTTATTAATTCATTTTTGCATGGCCATGCAATTTATTTAATCTAACTTATCGAAGTGCCTAGATATATATTTCTCATAAATACATGAGGGATAAATTCCTTGTCAATCAGTATGTATTATCAACCTATTAAAGAAAACATAAGATTGCATCAAAACATGGAGTTCATCATATTGGAATCCATGGTGATTTTCAAGCAAGAGAATTAAGTTAATACTATTATATAAAAATCACTTATGACAGTTTATCAATGTTGTGTTTTCATAGTAGGCCAATCTAATGCAATGTCTCTTAAATATGTATCTATACATTTGAATTAATATCTCATATCTATGACCAATAAAACATAGTCATCAATCAAACACATACTAGTCTTCATTTGTTATTATCCCAATAATAATTACTAACTAGGGACAATTTAGAAAATAATTCTTTACACTTAAGAGTTTTACTATCAAGTCATATACTTGATGACGTTAAGCAAAATTAACTATTCATGAAATTTATCTTTTAGCCATAAATACAATATAATAGAGATATTTAATAAAAATGCAATCATGACATTAATAAAAAAAATATCTATTATAAAAATTGGCTTATGACACATAACTAACACATCTATCTCATTAATGAGGGTTATGAGTCCATTTTCTTGCATCATAAGAATGCCCATACCAATGACCATCTTCTCACTTATAGCCTCATTAGTTGATAAGGGTTATAGTGGGAAGTTAGCTACAATCCTTTCCTTCTCAGTCTATGGGATTGCATTCACATACTTGGTAATCCTTATGATGTAGTGAGCCATCATAAAGTCATTTGACTTATCTACTTAGGATTCTAACCTTTCTATTGGTAGCCAAGGAGTGTTAATCTTTTTATTATTCACCATGCACCAAAGGTAAAATACCCCTATGTGGTGCAGTTGCCATTTGATTGCCCCTTTCGATTGATCTTCCAAATGATGAATCTATAAGCAATCCATAGTGCATGGCTCTTGACTTTAAAGGCCATACTATTAGAGGATTGGTACATGAAGCTTCCTCTAATGATCTATTGCTAGAATTCATTTAATCCTTAAGTTGAAGGTAGGGTTTGCTCAAAATATCCATCACTAATCACCTTAAAATAGAGAGAGAGGTCTTTAGAAGTCATCTTATAAGGTTTTCCTAAAAGTTTAAAGTGGATACTCTTTGGGATTTCAATGAAGTCACAATCATCATCTATCACATCTAAAGTTGCTAGGAACTCAACTATGAGCTCAGTAAAGGCTAGTTTAATAATCCCAGATGAGAGTTCCCACCTTATGCCTTTCATTAGCTCATCCACTTCTTTAGCAAGCTTATACCCCTCTAGATCCTTCAAATTAAGGAATTTTCCTCCATTAATCTTCCTTTTTTGTAATTTTAAAACCTAATTTATCTTATTGGTTATTAGGAAACCTAATTTGGTGAAGTCCAATTATAAGGGTTTAAGGAACCTCAATTTGAGCTTCTTGCTTTATTTATGCAATAACAATCTTTGCCTTGTCATTGCCTTCAAGACCTATCCTTAGTCTTTCAGGTGTCAATGGAGCTAGAAAAGGCATAATTATGAGCTTCCTCTTTCTCATTGTATCAAGCACTCAGGTCAACCTATCCTTAATACTAGGTGTTGTATGCTCATCAATGATTGTTATCTATAACCATTGGGTCAATAAATTTACCTAGCTTTCTTAAATGGCCATTATAAGCACCTTAAGGTTTTGTGACTTTACTCACACAAATGGAATCTTACTTGTAACTCTTAACCTTTATCGATTATTTAATGGGTCGAGAGGATAAAGGATTATATATTGGTACAACCTAATTAGTGGCACAAAAAAGGATCATTAGGGGATGCGAAGGAAGGCCTTGCAATAAGTAGACGTCCCTTTTGAAATCAGTGGCAATTGAAAGGTTAAAAGAGTAATACTTTGGTAATACCCCCCATTACTTGATTAAAGTCACCACCCAACTTTAGTCAGGATAACATTTCTAATGAGGAAGTGTTTTAGTCCAAATATATTAACTAAAAGGCTTAGCCTATCTCTACCCTATCAGAGATTATGTTCAAAAATTGAATATGACAAGAAGAAAAGGAAGGTTATACACTCCTAAACTGCTTAAACTTTGTAGTTGGCCTTTAAAAATCATTAATTCATATTTACAAGTTTATTCTTATCAATTACTTAGTCCATTTTAAGATGGACCTAACTATACATCTGGCGCATGTTCATTCATTACCATCAATCAAATAATACAAGCATTCACCATAGGGATGGAGGTACATTATCAAGTGTAGAGCGAAAGTTCATGCAATCTTAGGAATAAACATAAAACATGTGCTAATTAGCCCTCCTAACCTATAAAACCAAATAAAATTAGTCCTTGAAGTGAAAGAATTAAATGTGAAAAATAAGGTAGCCTCTAAAACTAGCCAAATCAACCAAAAATACAAAGACAAGGTTAACCTTACCTTGATTTAAGAGCTCATTGATTACTTACACTTAAAGAGTTCTTTATTATTAATCTCAAGATATGTCAATCATGGTCTAAAACTACTATTCTAATCATCCAATCATGCTTAAATAACAAACAATGAATCATATTATGCATCAATGACATAAGATGTATCATAAAGGATGTGTGGTGTGAAAAACATGTGAATGAGAGTTCAAATCATTATTATATTGAATATGGGTGAGGTTATGGGCCATAGGTGTCTTAAACCTTCTCTGAAATGGCCCTATATATGATTAATGTATAAAGAGCAATGTGGAAAGCAATCCTAACTATGGAAAGGGCTAGGATAAGGATGAATGCCAAAGTAAAAAGATGAATTACATGTCAAAATGATAAGGAAAACATGAATAGATAGCATATCAAAAGTCAAATTAAGATCCTTACTACTTAAAACCTCCCCCAAATGTATCATCTTTATAATTTATGCTTTAGAGAGGGTAAAAGGATCAAGTTAGTCATATAGGAGGCCAACTAAACCCCTTCCAAGATTGTGAGAGGAAAGATAGTAAAATAACCAAGGAAAACTCTATAAGTACCCATAAAATCAAATGAAATTAGGGGGTTATTAGCTTTATAGCTTTTTCCCATCATCTTCCTCTAAACTCATGTTTAAAGTGACAAGAAAATAAAACAAACATAACACAAAATGTGTTAATCACCCACTAAATCTTATTTGTTTATGAAATATAGCTAAGACATGATGGGTTAAGATCTTTAGTTATTGTAACCTACCTTATCCCATCCATTCTTACACTTTAAAAAAAAACCTAAAATCGTGAAGGAAATAAGAAAGAAAGCATTTTATGAGTAGTGCATATGACCTATGCAGACTGACTTATGGTTTATACAAACCATATAAAGTTTTGTACAGATAACCAGGTGTCTGTAAAGACCACTAGGCTTGCTCTAGATAGAATTTAGAGGAAGGAAGAAGGCAAAGGGAGAAAATGAGCCTAATATAGCATGATAGTTAACTTTTAGCCCTTAAAAGCACTAAAAGTGATGGAATATCATCTAAAATGCAAAGGTTTCAATGTCAAAAGGTTTTTACCTTGAATCTCCTAAACTAATTTATAGGTTCTTTGATTTTTATAAGGAAAGCTTTTTACAATTTTAATTTTTAATTTAGTAGCACTTCTTTAGGGTTTTTCTAGCCTTCATTCACTTTCTAAATGTAGGGTATTTATAGAGAGAAAATGATGCATCTATGTGGCACCTTATCCCCTTATCGTATTCTCTCTTTAGGGATAAGATTATTGAATATTATGGAGTTTAGGATTTAAAGTTTATTGTATAGACTAAAGGTTGTCTATATGGACCATTGTTTATCTTTGCAACCATCTAAGCTTTGTTAATCACACCTTTATAAGCTTTTTACTATATGGGCTATAAAGGGCTATTTATATATGCTATAAGTTTTCTATACATGCCTTTCAAATTAGTTGGACAATAACTAAATTAGTTGTATAGACTACTCTTTCCATCTTACAATAAATCTCTTACTTTAAAAGTTTGATGGGTAGATTCAATTTAAGGTTTGTCCAAGAATTTGCCCTTTCTTGGACATTATTTTGTTTAACCTTTTAGGGATGAAGTCAATCATCATTAGGCTTACATTTTAGCAATCCAAATTTTGGTGTTCACCAATTGCCCCTTGGTTTGTAGGACTTAGGAAATGAAATTTGATAAAAAATGATTGTTATACTAGGCACAACAAAGTATTTAACATAAATGTAAATATTAAAAAAGAATATGATTTGCTTAGTAGCTTTTCTAGTATGTACTAAGGCTCTTAATAGCTCTCTATTAGATATCAAGATTATATTTGACTTTTAACAACACTTTGGCAACTGTTGGTACACATCATTTTCTTTATAGCTTTCTAGTAAGTACTAAAGCTTTTAATAACTTTCTAGTAGATGTCCAGGTTGAATTTGTTGTCTATCAGCTTTTTAGTAAGCACTAAAGTGAATCATCTTTTAGTAGCTTTCTAGTAGGTACTAAAACACTTGGCATCTCTTTAGTAGGTAGTAAGGGTGCATTTGTCCTCTAATAGCTTTCTGGCAAGTATTGGGGTGACTTATCTTCTTGACAACTCTCTAATAGGTATTAAGACTCTTAGCAGCCCTCTAGCTAGGACCAAGGTTTCATTCTTCGTCTAACAACTCTTTAGTAGGTACTAGGAGTGCATTTGCACTTTAGTAGCTCCTTTAGCAGGTTTTAGGGATAAATGGTCTTCTTAGTAGCTTTCTAGTAGGTATTAAGCATTAAATTTGTCCTCCAATAGCTCTTTAGTAAGTACTGATAATGAATTTGCACTCATGCAACTTTTTTTAGGAGGCATTGGATATGAGTTTATCTTTCAATCATATTTTCTTGGTTTGGCATTCTGGTCTTTAATATTTCTATAGAATTCATTAATTTGACCCTTTTAGCATTTCTCACCTTTCAATATTCTCTTTGGTATCTCTTTGCTTTTCCTTCCCTTTTGGTCTTATTCAAACATTGCCTTTTTACATTTCTTTTATTTTTGTTGGCTCTTTTTCATCTTTTCTTACCTTCTTTTTTCTATTTCATCTCTTTTTTTTTTCTTCTTTTCCTTTTTCTTGTCGGTCTTTTTATTTCCTTTTCTTCTTTTTTTCTTTTTTCTTCTTTTTTTCTTTCTCTTCTTTTTTCTTTCTCTTCTTTTTTCTTTTTTGCGTTTTCTTCTTTTTTTCTCTTCTTTTCCTTTTTCTTTTCCTCTCTTTTTTATTCTCTTCTTTTTCTTTTTTATTTTTTCTTCTTTCTTTTCTTACCTTATTCTTCTTTTTCTCTTTTTTTTCTTCTTCTTTTTTTTTTCTATGGTATATGTTATCTTTATAGGTAACATATTTATCTATACAAATGTTTAAAAAAACATATAAAAGGGTGTCAAGAAAAATTTTGAAAAACATGAAAGGCCCCTTTAGTTGTATATATAGACTAAGGTATTATCTACATAGACAATCTTGCCTTATGTATACCTTTTATTGACCATTTTCTCATTTGTCTCATTTTCACTCTTTAGTTTTTTCTCTCAACTTTCCTCTAGGCTTTAGGCCTTTTACTTTTGCTTTTTAGCACTATACATCATGGTGATTTCCCTATTATTAACTTCCCTAACAATGTTGTTGGTGCCTTTGGGGGTGACTACTCCCCTATTAATGAGTTTACGACCTTGATTATAATCCCGACTTCACCTTAGATTCTTCCTTAAGGCATTTCAAGACCTTCACCAAAGGTTTAGAGCCCGGACCTATAGTGCCTTTGGTGTACAATCCTCCCTTCTATCTGTTTAGTGTTTCTTTGGGTAAGGTTGGTCTTTCTTCCCTTTGCTCATTTATTTTTTCCATTATTATCATTATTTTTTCTTATTTATGTTTTTCAACCTTATGTATCTACATGTAAGCACTTAGGTTAGCTTGAAAACCTTTTTTTTATCTTTTAGATACATGTTTATAAACTCTTTAAGTGAAATGTATATGACTTTTGAGAATTTCAATTATTGTTCAATCCCATTGTATTTATACTTCTTATAGCCTATTGGTTCATCGTGAGTTATTATTTTTTTTGCTATGGTGGTCTCCATCCTTTTGCTTATATTTATTTTCTGTTTCATATTGTCTCTTAGGTTGATGTAGCCTTTATGAAGGCTATAGGGTTCATCTCCCTCATTGCCTCTTAGTTCTAAAGGTTATTGTAGTGAGTATGTGACTACATCATGCTGACAATGTTGCTCCCTTTCTTCACCCTCCTATGCTATGATACATAGTTTGGTGGAGCACTAAATGGACACCACCCATTCCTTCTACCTTCATTTGGTTGGTGAGTCCACCTTTACCTTATGATTTCACTGATATGATAGACATATGTTGATCAGTTCTCTCCCTTTATACTGTTGCTAGCATATATACTAAGCCTATAATAAGATTACATCTAGAGCCTCCTAAGGTCCATCCCAACTCTGAACGAGAAGAATGCCTTTGTCTATTCCAATATCATCAAGGGCGCTCCAAAGGCGATTGATGACATCCTCGATAAGGCTATCGACTAGGTGGTGTGGTGCTTTCACTTATATGGCTTCCATATCACCTTTTTTTTCACTTTTGAGGACATGATCGAGATATGGTTATTGCCCATATTGGAGGACCCCAAGCTAGTAGGGTACTTTAATTAGAAGTCTACCTTAGTGGCTCACTCATATTGCTTCATTGATCAGTGTTGTCATGGGTTGTCATAAGTGAATGATGTTTGGCAGGTTCTCAAGGTATGTATTATTCACCTTATTACTTTCCTTTCTTCTGTATGAACTTAGTATATTATTTGAGTATTTCCTTCTGATAAGTATGGCTTTGATAAAGGGTGGTAACCTTTTACTAGACATGAACTTATGTTGCTCTTTGTTTCAGCATTGGAGTAGTGTAAGGCACATTATAGTACGCGGTGATGACTTAAAGGCATCATTTAAATGAGCTTCAATGGGACTAGGTATGTATTCATACATAGAAAAGCACTTAGTTAATTCTTATGATGCTTATAGCTTTAGAATACATACAATGAATTCATCTCTATTTTATATAGTTTTGACTTGATTGGTGAAGACTTTTAGACATATAGAGCATTGAGCTGGTAGAGGTGAAAGGGTACTTCTATGAGCAATAGCTCATTGTGAGTCCTTCCACCAGGGAGTGGTACCTTAGGGTATGAATATACCTTTAGAGAGATATCTCTAATAAGTGTTTGATGCCCTAGGAGCCTCCTATATATAAGCTTTAGGGCATCGACATAATAGATGGTGTATTCAATTTGGCTCTAATGAGATGTATTAAAGAGGAGCTGATGGCAAATATGGTGGGCTATCAGAGATGAATGGAGGACTCACTTCTTGCATGGCCTCAATGTTGCAGGCACATCTTCACTTATTTTCTCAATTTTAGGAGCACTAGGGGACTATGCTTCAATGCAAGACATAAGGGCGAGTTTGATAGGGTGCCATCCTAGCCACCATCTCTACAGAGGAGATGTAAGAAGGCATAAACTTCAAAGTTGACTAGTCTTGAGCCAGTGATAATGGAGGAAATGTATCCCCTTCTTGGAAATATAGTGTAGTCCTTTCACTCCATTGTGACTAACATGTTGCTAGAGCTCACGTGGTCATCTTGCACCTTTGCCCTATCTTGTTCTTGAAGTAAAGAGTCACAACTCTTAAAAAGTCTTCTTTGACAAGTATTTAATTTGCAAATGGACATAAGTACTCATATCATACAAGTAATAATAGTGCACAACAAGTATGGATATTGTCCCACAGAGACAAGCATGAATAATTATTGAAATATAATGATTATATTTTTATTTAGAAAGTAATAAAATGATATCTGGACAAATAACTAAAAATGGAATGAAATAAAACAAAACTAAATAAACTATAATAAAGGAAAAGAAAGGCTTATATTAATCAACCAAAGGCACTTGATCTCACTAATAGAATTTCATGATGTTTTATTCTCCTAATGGCATCTTGGAATATACATGCAACTATCGATTGACTCTATGGTGTTAATTTGTCTTTGTCGAGTAGTCACTCAAACTTTGTAATCCTATTTCACTGAACCATTTCTCAATTTGAATTAAGAATAGAATCACCTGTTTAGGTCTAGATATCCTTAATGCTAGTAATAGGTTAAGTGGGCATCTTTACTTGTAAATTAACCTAAAGGGATTGATTTTAAGTCTATTTTAATTTACAGTCTCTTGATCTATTAGTTAAATGCAAATCATGCAATTAGAGGCCAGTCAATTACAAGTATTAGTTTCAAAGTTATTTACTTGTAAATGAAATAAGAATCTAGCATTATCATTAAAACCATAAATCATTCAATCTATTCCATGGCTACATCATAGCCCTATATAAAAATCTGTTATAACATACTAACAAAGTAAGTTAAATCTAAATATTTAAGCATTATCTTGAATAAATAAATAAAAAAAGAAGAAAGAAATGGAATGCTCTAAACTAGCTTAATGATCAACATGATCTCTTTTTGTTTCTCTTTCATTCTCAAGTGATTTCTTGGACTCTTAAAAAAGATCTTGAATTGAATCCTCTTTTTAATTGTTTTATTCTCTCAAAAATGCCTCTCTTGACTACAAAAAAGTCCCTTCTCCCTCTCTTAGAAAAATCCTAAATGGTTCCCCTTTATACCTCTTCAAAAATAAATAAAACATAAGCTAAAATACATGTTGCAATTCTAATGCATTGTGGGCTGTGAATTTTATCATGATCGTGATAGAGAGTTTGTCCACAAAGTGTCATAGGTAGCAGCTTTTGTCATGAGTTTCAAGATTAAAATTGCTACTTAGTCTTTATAATTATTTTTTTAGCTAGTTTTTATCTAATTTCACTCTAAAACTCCTCGAACACCTAACAAACATTCAAATGTGGAAAATAATATAAATGAACAACTTGAATTCATCATACAAATATATTAAATCAAGCTCTAAACTCACTAAAATATGATGAACAAATTAAGCCTGATGAGTTCTCCCACACATAAACCATTAATTGTCCTTAAGTAACTAAGAACTATATAAACAAAACCTTTTACAAATTTTACAAAAACATATAACTTCATTTTACTTGTAATCGCTAATCACTTAATGCCATAATAGATATATCAATTAAAGATTTCTTAAAGCAAATGAACTAGAGTTAAGCTGCCACTTTGAAAGCGAAACTCTCTCATTCATGGAAACCTAGAAATTATAGGGCAACATTGTACATATACCATAACAACCATTATAATTAGGTTACTAATAGGCATTATCACAATAAAATAATGTCAAATCACCATTATCTTTACTAATTATTGTTGAGAAGATTAGCTTTAACAACATGAGATCATTAAGATTCATATCATATTAAACACAAAATTTTTCACTATCACTTTCACTTTATTTATTTTCTTTCTTTCTTGAGTAATTTATATGACTTTTTATGCAAATATAAATATGAGTAATGAATCATTTTGTTATTCAACAGAAAACTTCATTTGAAATGCTTTGTATACTCATGTTTTCCATTACAAAAATTGATATTGGTCATAAAGACCTTTGGTTACTAAGCATCCCAAAAACAATGGAGTAGAAGCATCCCAAAAACAATGGAGTAGATATTATTTATTTTAACTATTCCTAAACCATATCTCATAAAAACAACTTCATCAACATTATTTAACAAAGTATGATAGCAATTCTTACTTCAATTAAGCTTATGCAATTACATCTATCTATAACTAGCTAAAAGACTTGCTCCAATATTCATGCAAAGTATCATCCTATTGAATTTCAAACTTTCCTAAAGTCATAAGTTACACATTACAACTTAGAAACCAACTCAAAATTCATTCATATCACATATATCCAAAGAATGACATTATCTTTTTACAGTTAAACTCATAATGATCACCAAATAAAGCTAATCAAATCTATATATATTTACAAAAATCACAAAAAACTTTGGTCTATTTAGCCATATACAAAGGTCTAAGCACAATTCTCCATAATATTTGCCATTCCCACTTAAATATGGCATTATCTTTAATGGCATGCATCCTTAAGTTTGAAAGATTAAAAGGGGTAATATAAAAAGAAATACTTTGCTCTCATCTTGGTGTAAGATTGATCTCATCCAATTTCTCCAAAAGTTTATCAGCCTGCATTTTCAATTAGCATTAAAGAAAAAAAAAAAAGAATCAAACATCCAGCACAAAGTTAAAAGAAAAGAAAACATAAGACAACCAATATAAAAATAAAAATCCAAATCAAAGTCCAATTAAAAACACAAATACCATATCACTACATCATTATTAATAAACACACTAAATGATATGAACAAGGGTGATTTACGCATTGGATCTTATGCTTTAAGAACAGATCGTTTCAAGAATCAAGCATAAGAAACTTTAAGCCCCAATTAAACCTCTAGAAAACATGATTCTAGCAATCTGAATTATAAAGATTTCAAGGTTATAATTCAAGATCTAGATTAGCTAAAGCCAATTTTAAGCCTAGAATTACTAGTTTTGCAAAGTTATTAAGAATTCACCTAACAACCTCGCCAAGTTCATTCAAGAACTCAAGAAAAAAAATAATCTCACAAATCAAATAAGTTAAAAGAAAATTTTTCATTAACTAACTAATCATGGACAAATGGAGGGCTATATATATAGCCTTACAAATTAACCTAACTAATGTAGTAGGAATGAGAATAAAACCTTAAAATCTAAGTGTAACTTCGACCATAAAAAGTTTGGCCTGTTGGACTAGGTTAGTTAAACCTATATCAGAAGCCTCTTTTAATCTTGACAATGGAGATTGGTCAATTCTAATGCTTTAATTGAGTGTTGTTTTTGCAGTACATAGGATTTATCTTCATTAGAAGTTGGATGGAAATCAAAATCTTCATCTTTTAGAAGAAAATCCAAAGTCGTTGTCAGTATCCCTTAAATCACAACCGCGACATTGCTATTAGGATGGATGACGCTAGGGCAAAAGGATTCAAGGGCGAATTCACAGCTGCGACTTAGCCAAAACAGCATTGGTTGATTCACAAAAGAATTTGCAGTGGCTTGATGTTATAGGTCACGACTGCGAATTTCATAGAGACAAAAGAGGGAATTAAAGCAACAACCACAACACGCCAAGTGTCTAAGGTAACCATTGGAAATGAAAAATCATAAGGATAAAGATTTAAACTCGATCATGACTCACGAAGTTGTAGTTTCCTTATTGAATAGAGGAATTCACGATCTTAGTTGAGGCTAAGACAAAGCTAGCTCACGACCATGACTTTTAAGTATTTGGTTTAACACAATGGCTATATTTCTTGGACAACCAATGGATGAAAGAGATATGGCCTAGTCATTAAACACAAAATGGGGCTCTCTATTGCAATTTTTAGCTTATCATTGTAAATTGGAAATTCGCGACCGCGAAATAAGATTAGCGATCGAGACTTTCGTCTGACAAGCATTTAATGCAAAATCTACCTAGCACAATTTAAAGATTTGGGATAGTTTTTGAGCAACATCTCTTTAGTGGATGTGGGCTCCACCAAATTGATGTAAATGCAAGAGAATTCAATTAATTATAACCAAACTCTTGCCAATTTGCTACTCATTCTTTTACTCTTCTTTATGTGTTGTTGATTGTTTGGTGTGAGCAATAAATACCTTTGTAAGAGGTTGAGAATTAGCCTAGATTCTAAAACTCTTATAAGAGGTTAAAGTGTGAGCCTATCCAAAACACTTATGAGAGGTTTTTATGTGATCCTAAAAACATAAGGTGTAAAGGTTTTGTGTGAGCCATAAAACACAAGTTGTATAAGTTAGATGTGAGCTTGAAAACACAAAGTTAGTTAAGTAAAATACCTGATTATGAAGTATTGGGGAGTGGACATAGGGTTTGTTAACATCCGAACTACTATAAACTTCTTGTGTTGATTCTTTTCTCCTCTATCTTTACTTCTTAAACACCTTAACCTTCCCTTTTAATTTTTAATCAACCACCAATTCAACCCCCTTCTTGGTGCACTAGGCCAACAAGTGGTATCAGAGCCAAGTCTTACTCTAAAGCTTAATTGTGTGAGTAAATATCTTAGCATAAGAAGGAATCCACACTCACCTCAAGCCATATTTCGATGGAGTAGACTATACTCATTGGAAGTATAAGATGGGAATCTATCTAGATAGTGATGTGGTAGACCTCTAGGATATTATTGCAAAAGAGTGGAAGCCACCTACCAAAGTGGTGGATGGAAGTGAGGAGTTGATCCCTAGAGAGGAGTGGGTTGAAGCACATAGGAGATCGAATGGTAGAAATAAAAGAGCCATGACAATCTTTCTAAATTCTCTCTCAAGAGAAGAAATTGGAAGGGTCCAACATTGCCTTACTACTCATGGTATTTGGAAGGCCTTAGAGAACTATCATGAGGGCACCACCTTGGTGAAATCTAGTTGTCTTGAGATGTATGTGATGGAGTAGGAGCTTTTTATGATGAAGGAGGAAGAAAGCATCACAGAGATGACAAATAGACTTCTTGCAATCATCACCAACTTGAAGAAGTTTGGGAGAATTCTCACCAATCATAAGGTAAATTCTAAAATTCTAAAATCTCTAGCTCTTGAAAAATTTAGTGCAAGGGTGTGTAGTATCCAAAAGTCCAACCTATAGATAAGAAAGGTGTTAATAGATGTCCTAATAAGCAAACTCTTAACTCATGAGTTAGCCTTAAAGAAGGATGAAGAAATGAAGAGAATGAGAGGTCAAGGAGAGAAATTTGAAAAACCATAAAGGAGGACCTTAGCACTCAAGTCTTCATCAAAGGACAATGAAGTAAAAGCAACCTTATGTAAAGAAGAAAGTGACAAGGAGGAGGAGGATGAGCCTACAATGCTTTCAAGAAGAACTGAGGAGCTTATTAGAAGAAGGAAAGAAAGAAGAAACTTCAAGAAAGTAACTTCAACTCTCAAAGAAAGATCAAATGATTTCACTTGCTATAAATGTGGCAAGCAAGGCCACATCAAATATGAATACCCCAAGTTGAAGAATAAGAAGAAGGGGATGAAGAAAAAAGAAAAAGCTCAAATCCACTTGGGATGATAGCTCAAGTGAAAAAGATGAAGAGGAAGACGTTGCAAACCTATGCTTCATGGCTCAAAAGGATTCATATAATGAGGTAAGCTCTTCACCTCACTCTTATTATGAATTTGATGAATTAGATGATGATGATGATGAGCTTTTAGAGACTCTCACCATAAAATGTGACAAATATAAGTCACTAATGAAAACTTACAAAAAGAAGTGCACTAAATTAGAGGATGAATTCAAATCACTAAATAGTCTTGTAAGTGAATTGAAGGCTTCAAATGAAGAACTCAAGAAGTTTCTAGAGAGTCTATCCAAGTCATCTTCATCTCTAACTTCATTAAGAAAAGAAAATGACTCCTTGAAAGGTGAAGTCATTGAGCTTAGAAACTCTATATCTAAGTTCCACAAAGGCAAGGAAGCTTTGGATACACTTATTGTATCATAAAAATCGCCCTTAGTTAGGCATGGTTTAGTCTTTAATAGAGCCTCTTCTTCTATACTCATAACATTCATCAAGGCCTCAAGACCTCAAACTTCAAGTATTGAGGTTGTTGGAAAGAAAAGTGCTCAAAGCACTAAACCACCATTACCTAATGGTAAGGGAAAGGTGCAAAAAGGCCCTAAACTTATTTTTAGAAAGGCCAACCATGTATACATGTATAATAAAAGGCATGCTCATTCAAACACACAAAGAAAATCTAGTCCTACACCCATCCATACATGTTCATGCTCACACACGCATCATGTTGGTATGAGGAAATCCCCCACTCATACCAAGGCAATGCATAAGAGAAAGACACATAGGTCTAAACTCTAATGCCACAATTGCATGAAATATGGACACATAAATGTTTATTGCTACATTAGGAAGGACACCTCAAGTTAAAAGATCCTTCAAAACCTAACCCCCTAGGACCTAAGTATGCTTTGGTACCAAAGCAAAGATGATTTACTTATATTGTGCAGAGGTGTTTGGCAGCCACCAATGAAGCAAATGATTAGCATGTAGATAACAGATGCTCAAAGCACATGACGAGCAATAGGAAGCTAAGGGTGGCAATGTCACGTTTGAAAACAATAACAAGGGTAAGGTAATTAGCATTGGGACCATTAGTAAGAATGGTTATTCTTTAATTAATGATGTTTTACTTATTGATGACATGCAACATAACTTACTTAATGTAAGTCAATTATGTGACAAAGGTAATAAAGTCACCTTTGACCTTAGAGAATGAAGACTTACTACTTTGGTGGATAAAAAGGTAGTTTTCAAAGGTGAAAGGAAAGACAATACCTACCTAATTGACTTAGACAATTTGGCTAACCAATCCTTTATATGTCTTATGTCTCTTAGTAATGAAGCTTGGCTATGACATAGAAGACTTAGACATGCTAGCTTGGAGCTTTTACAAAGTTTATCAAAGGGAAAACTAGTGAAAGGTCTTCCCAAGCTAAGATTCTCTAGAGACAAGACATGTGGTCTTTACCAAATGGGGAAGCAACATCAATTTTCTTTCAAAGCAAAGAATATTGTTAGTACATCTAGACCTCTTCAATTAATTCATATGGACTTGATAGGACTATTAGGAGTGCTAGCTTAGGTGTAAAACATTATGCATTAGTCTTAGTTTATGATTACTATAGGTTTACTTGGATTTCCTTTCTAGCTCATAAACATGATACTCTTTATGTGTTTAAAAGTTTTGCAAAAAAGATTCAAAATGAAAAGGGTTACTTCATTTCTTCCTTAAGAAGTGACCATGAAAAGAATTTCAAAATGAGTCTTTTGAATCTTATTACCTAGAGAATGGGATCTTCCATAACTTTTTAACTCCTAGAACACCATAAAAAAATGGTGTTGTAGAAAGAAAAAATAGGACACTAGTAGAGATGGGTAGAACTATGCCCAATAAGTATTTATAGCCAAATTATTTTTGGCCCAAAGCTATTAATACTTCCTGTTATATTGCAAATCGAGTTTTTAAAAGACTCATTCTTAATACAACTTCTTATGAGTTATGGAATGGTAAAAAGCCTAAGTTAACATACCTAAGAGTTTTTAGATGTAAATGTTATATCTTGAATACCAAAGGTAATCTTGGGTAATTTGATTCAAAAACTAATAAAGGCATATTCTTAGATTATTCCACTACTAGCAAAGCCTGTAAGATCTTTAATAAAAGTTCAATGGTTATTGAAGAGTCTATGAATATTGTGTTTGATAAATCTAGTAAGCTTGATCTTGGGAAAGGTTCTTTGGTTAATGACATTGTAGGTGATTTTAAGAAATTGGATTTAGAGGATAATACAAGAGAAAAGGATAAGGACCATGATGAACGCAATCATCAAGAGAAGATAAAGATCCTCAACATCAATATATGAAATCACCAAACTAAGATCTTCCTAAAGATTGAAGATTTTTCAAGTAACACCCCAAGGACTTAATCATTGGTGATACTTTAAAGGGTATAAGTACTAGATCTCAACTCAATACTTTAGATAATAATCTTGCCTTTATTTCTCAATTTGAGCTAAAATCTATTGATGAGGCTCTTGATAATGAGAGTTAGGTGATTACTATGTAAGAGGAACTCAACTAATTTGAGAGAAACAATGTGTGGAAACTTATTCCTAGGCCTAAGGAACACCCAATTGTAGGTCGCAAATAGGTGTTTAGGAATATGTTAGATGAGTAAGGATTCATCACTAGAAATAAGGCTAAGGATGTAAAGTAGCAAAAACACCAATGAGTGCTACCATTAAATTGGACATGGACGAATTAGGTAAGTCGATTGATGAGAAGAGATACGACGTATGATAGGTTTTTTACTTTATCGTAACGTTTCTGGACCTAATATAATATTTAGTGTATGCATGTGTACTAGGTTTCAATCTTGTTTCAAAAAATCTCATTTCAATGATGTTAAAAGGATTTTCAAACATCTACATGGCACATTGCATTTAGGTTTGTGGTATCCTAAAGATTCTTCATTTAGCCTCATAGGTTATTTGGATGCAAATTATGTTGGTAGTCTTCTAGATAGAAAGAGCACTTTTAGAACTTGCCAATTTATAAGAGAGTGTTTAGTTTCTTGGATTAGTAAGAAGCAAGTTTCGGTTGCCTTATTATCGCCGAAGTTGGATATGTAGTTATGGGTTGTTGTTGCACTTAAGTCCTTTGGAGAAAACAATAATTAAAGGATTTTCGCAAAGTTGTTGATCACATTTCCATTAAATGTGACAACACTAGTGCAATAAATCTTTCCAACAAGCCCATCCAATATTTTAGGAGCAAATATATAGACATTAGGCACCATTTTCTTAGAGATCATGTCCAAAATGGTGATGTAGTGTTAGAATTTATAGACCTAAATCATCAACTTGCAGACATTTTCACAAAGTTTCTCAATGAAGAAAGGATGAACTTCATTAAGAGATAATGGGGAATGCTTGATGGAAGCTCCCTGAAGTGAAATATGGACCTCTCTAGAATGCCTTTTATATGTTACATAATTCCTTGGTTGAATGATTACTATGGATGTTGCATGTGATATTTGTCTCTTTGAATGTCCTAATCTTATGTACAATTGTACCTCTCTATACCAATTTGCATAAATTAGACATCCATATATTAAATGGATCACAACTTAGAGAGTCAAGTCTTATCTTTTCTTAGTTATATTTTCTGACTTGTAATTCGTGGTCATTATTCTATGGTTCATGATTGCGAATTGCAAATACTCCTAATTCTGTTGTCAACCATCAATTCACAGTCACGATTTTCAATCTCCACTGCGAATATGTTCAAATTTTAAATCTTTTGATCGTGAAATGTGATATTTTTTGAGGATTTTTTGTCCTTTACTTATATTTTTCAGAATTACCGATTGCGACTTGTAGGTCGCGGTCTAGACTTTGGGTAACTGTCACACATTTATGTGATTTGATTGCCAACCGATTGCACTCCTTCATTTAATTATTTCTAACTATTTTTAGCCATTTTCACACCCTTTCTTGGCTTATATAAACCCTTCAAATAATGTTTTCACTCATTCCTATCAAATATCTTCATCTCTCTTATTCCTTAATCTCAAAACCTTCACACCTTTCTTCATTCACAATTGGCCCCTAAGAAAGCTTCAAGAGTAGAGAAAGGGAATGCAGTAACATAGCCTTCTGGACCATCGACTCTACATTTAATGAAAGGAATAATGAAAAAGAAGAAAGATTGTTATAAAGCAAACACCTTCAAGATCATTCTACCGAATAAAATTTTTTTCACTTTCCTTCTTTAGTCTTTAGGAATCAAAGAAGAGATCCATACATTTCTTTCAAACCTGGGATGGAACAAATTCATTTTTTGTGATAAGCCCGAATATGAGGAAATCGTGTGAGAGTTCATATGTACCATGACTTTAAGTTAGAGTGCTGAATCTCACGTCGGCCAATACGGGTTAGTATTTCGTGCTTTTGAAGAGCCTTTTTCCATCACTTTTGAACAACTGTCCAATCTTTTTAATCTTCAAGTCAGAGATGACATTTCATTCATCATCTTCGCTCTTAATGTCATATATTCTAAGTTTTGGTCTGAAATTTCCATTGAGACCAAATATGACCCTAAAACCTCTTTGGAAAAATACATTCAAACACTTCCTTTTTTTTCACTTCATCCTATCATCAGCTTCTCTGTTAACGCTAAAGGTGATGACAGTGAAAATGTATCCTAAAAGGATCTTGCTTTTTTTTCTGCCTAATAAAAAACAAACTCAAACAAATCGATCGCTATCTTATGGATCAATTGATTCACATAGGCACCAAACCTAAGAGTCAGTTTCTTCTCCCTTTCCATGTCACTGCTATCTACCGCTAAGTGGAGGCTCATAATGGGGAAAATGAAAAATTCCTCACTAAGAAGCTTCCCCCTTCCCAAAATTTTTTGGACCTCCCATACCTCATCAATGCAAAAGTCATTCACCCAGATTCTTACCCATACACCTTGGGTGCTTTTGGAGCCAAGAAACTAGAGTCTTCCCAAGCCTCCAAAAGAAAAGGCTTACCATTAAAGAGGGAGCCCAACCTATTCCACCTCCCTAACCTAAGCCCAAAACCAAAATCTATCTTGCCTCTATCAACAAGAAATTAGACAAGATGATGAAGATGTTGAAGAGATGGTTTCTCCTCCTTTCTAACCTACACAATGACTTGGTGGACTTACAGGAGAAAGTAGGTACTCCTCCTTACCATCTTTCAGATTTTAAGGATTAGGAGGACACACTAGAAAAGGAGGACAACCAAGAGGTTGAGGTGGGTGATGAAGTTGAAGGTAGAGGAGATAACGAAGAACTGGACGATTCTAGAGATGATGACAGTTCTCCTATCTTTTAGTTTATACTTAGGGTTTCTTTTTCCGTTTTTAAGATCTTAATGTAAAGTTGTTGATCCCATAGTTTATTAAATAAATAAAGATCTTTGTTTTGCAATTCATTGTCTCAATTGTTATGATTGCAACTTATATGTTATCTGTGTTATTTTGCTTTTTATGATTACTCTATCTCAATTTATGCATCTCTTTTACTGTTTAAATCTTTATCCACTTTTTGATCTTGCCAAAGGGGAAAAGAATAACATTGAAAGAAAAAGAGTATTGTGCATAAGAAAAGCATAAGTTGAGGGGGAGCAAGTTCTAACTTAGAATTTTTATCATTGTCTAGAATCTTTTGACTATTCTTTGATTATTTGATCATTCAACATTTCAACTTCACAACTCATGTATTTATTTTTCTTTAGAATTAATCTAAGTTCTCAAAATGAAAAAAGGGGAGATTATTGGACTAGGTTGGTTAAACCTATGTCATAAGCCTCTTATGATATTGACAATGGAGATTGATCAGTTCTAATGCTTTAATTGAGTGTTGTTTTGCAATACATAAGATTTATCTTCATTGGAAATTGGATGGAAATCAAAATCTCCATCTTTTAAAAGAACATCCAAAATCACGACCGGTATCCCCTAAATCGCTATCGCGACATTACTGTTAGGATGGATGGATCTAGGACAGAAGAATTCGAAGGCAAATTCATAGCCGCGACTCAGCCAAAAGAGCATTGGTTGATTCACAGAAGAATTCGCAGTGGCTTTCGCGTTATAGGTCATAACCATGAATTTTGTAGTGATAAATAAGGGAACCAAAGCCGCAGCCATAACATGCGAAGTGTCTAAGGCAACCATTGGAAATCAAAAATCAGGAGGGCTAAGATTTGGTCATGACCACGACTCAAGAAGTTGTAGTTTCCTTACCAAATAATGGAATTCGCATTCTCAGTCATGTCCAAGACAAAGCTAGCTCAGATTCGTGACTTTTAAGTAGTTGGTTGAACACAACGATTATATTTCTTAGACAACCAATGGATGAAAGACATGTGGACTAGCCGTTAGATACAGAACGGGGTTCTCTACTGTGATTTCAGCTCCTTAGTGCAAATTGGAAATTCGTGACCCTGAAATGAGAGTATCGACTGTGACTTCCACCTGACAAGCATTTAATGCAAAATCCGCCTAGTACAACTTAGAGATTTAGGGATAGTTTTTGAGCAATGTCTCTTTGATGGATGTGGGCTATAAATATTCCATTAAACTGATGTAAATGCAAGAGTATTAAATTAATTATAACCAAACTCTTATCAATTTGCTATTCATTCTTTTAGTCTTCCTTATGTATTATTACTTGTTTAGTCTGAGTAATAAACACCTTTTGAGATTTAGCCTAGATTCTAAAACTCTTGTAAGAGGATGAAGTGTGAGCCTATCCAAAACATTTGTAAGAGGTTGAAGTGTGAGCCTATCCAAAACACTTATGAGAGGTTTTTCTATGAGCCTAAAAAAATAAGGTGTAAAGATAAAACTCAAGTTGTATAAGTTGGGTGTGAGCTTGAAAACACCAAGTTAGTTGAACAAAATACCCAATTGTGAAGAATTAGGGAGTGGACGTTGGGTTTACTAACACCCGAACCACTATAAACTTCTTGTGTTGATTCTTCTCTTCTCTATCTTAACTTCTTAAACACCTTAACCTTCCCATTTAATTTTTAATCAGCCACAATTTCAACCTCCCCTTCTTGGTGCACTAGGCCAACAGACCACCTAAAAACATGTTAAAAAAAAGGTTTTCTGATGAAATAAGGAAGAAAATGATGCCTTATGATTAGTTAAAATAACATTCGGCCTTAACAAGGTAATATCTTAAAAAAAATCTTCTAAGGTTACATAAAATATTGAAAGTTTAACTAAAAACTATCCTAAGAAAACAAGGACTTCATATTCATCCAATAAGAAGCTTTCTTAAAGAATCTTACAAATATTGAAAATCTTGACGAATCTTGAAAATCTTGGAAAGATCTTGTTGAATATTGAAAATCTTAGAAGATCTTAGAAGAATCTTAAAGAATCTTGGATGCTAAGTGTCAAATCTTGATTGGTGTATAGTCTTGTCTTGATTTTGCCCTAAGATAAGCCTTAGAACATATTTTGGGACATGTTTTCAAACATGTTTTGGAACATGTCTTGTAACCTTATCTATTTATGTTTTGTTCACACTAGTTTGAGTTAACACTTGTCTTAACATGAAAATTTGAACTTTACACCAATTAGTTAGGCTTGTTAATACGAGCCCATAGAAAGTATCCACAACTAAAATTGAGCTCAAGGAGGCCTTGTTTTGGTCTTGTCAAAGATCCATTAAATCCATCCACTAGAAGTCTAATCTCCATCTTGAGACTTTGACTTTTTTATACACCATCTATGAATCTAATGGGCCTATTGGGCTTGTTTGCATCACTAAACCAATATAAACAAATAACAAAAACTTGGTGTAAAGATGATACATCACTAATACATCATAAAGATAAGAAATACATCTATAGCAGAGGTGATGGCAAATTGATGTTGGCAAAATTGTCATAATTTAAAGTTTTGATGACTTTGTACCCTTTCCATCCTTATAAATCTCTCATCCATAGTATCTTGATGGAGAACTTATTAGCATGGCTCTTCCCATCATACATTTACTTATTTTCCTTATCGACTAAGAAGAGACCAAAGAGGTGCACCTATAATCTCATTATCAGTATTATATTCATTCTTCAAAGAGTCTTCTCATTTTGGTGTCCTACTACCACTTACTTCTCCTCTAATCTTTTTTAGGTTTATCAATCTAGGCTCATCCAGCCTTATTGCCATTATCCTTATTCTCTTAAATGTAATGATCTCAAAACTCTTCATGCTAGGCAAAGGCTTCTCATCAATTTACATCAGATCAAAGCTAGCCAAATAAATAGCTCAACCCATGACAATGTGTCCCAAGCCAATAACATGCCTATGATATTTCACCATAATCATCAAGTTTTGAAAAAGATTATAATTAGTGGAGACTTTTATCTTATTCATAATGCTCTATAAAAAGAACAACTTTTGTTTTGGTACATTTGAGCTCTCTTGCTTCCCAAAAAGTGTGAAATGAACTTTTAGAAGAACATATAACATTTTACCCCTTATGGCTCTACCAATGGCTTAGTAGAAGTTTAATGTAGAGATACCCAAAAGTGGGTATCAATAAGATGTAGCATTAAGGGTCTCAAGATAATATCCAACCCCTTGAAAACCTAAAGATATCTCTCATAACATTTTGATTGATATTAAAATCCCTTTTAAATAGCTTAAAAGCCAAAACTGACTCACTATGGTCATCAAAACATAATGTGGTGAAAAACTCTAAATTAAGCATCTTGCAAGTCCTAAATGAGGTTAAAGCAAACCTAGTCCAACCCAATCCCCATAACATCTCTCTTATCCTTTCATTAGTCCCTAATTGAATTAGAGTAAGCTCATTTAAAAATCTACATGGAACATGAATTCTAGAATTGAGTGAAAGGAATGTCTCAACTTTTTCTCCATTTATGATAAGGAAAGGAGCTCGGTATGTTTGAGTTAAATCCCTCCTTACATCTTGGGTACCTTCCTTTTACTCTTAATAATGATGGTTTTAGGGCCATGATTTGGTGTGGAGTTATTGTAGAAAGATAAAGAAGTAAAAGAAACTTGAAACTAACTAATAGAGACGAAAAAAATCAAGAGAAGAATTCTAAGAACACTAGAACTTTAATAGATGTTTATTGCCAAGATGTGTGGAAAATATGGAGGAACTAAGGGCTTATATAGAGTGAGAAAGGGTGAAATTTGAATAAGGCATTTTGAAATTCAAATTTACCTCTACCCACTTAAAATTCCCTCTTTCCCTTTAGCATTATGATTATCGTTGCTTATGACACATCTCATGGGTGCAACAGTGCAGGCTCTTCAAGTTAAGTGAGTTGTAGTTACAACAGTGCATAATAGCTCATCCAAATGTTGAGTAACAACCTGCGACTCTAGTTATTATCATAATAGAATATCCTTTGATGTTTTATCAAGCTTATCGTAGCTTGCAACTTTCCTTGTAGCCATGACAAAACATAATCACTCTTACCTTTTTCTTTACAAAATTCTTCCTCTTTTTGATAAATTAACTCAAACACCTCTTAAGCATTATAATAATGATGAAAAATACAAAATTGGACTTTCATTAACTATAAATTTCATATAAAAAGTGAAATAACATCAAAATAAATAAAATCAAACTTGCAAACTAACACATTAATCATAAGAAAATAAAGAACAATTCCCTGCATCTAAAACTCCAAATCTAATCTTATAAAATCATTTTCCTAAACATTGCTTCTTTGGCCTACCCCTTCTTCTTAATGATTTTGAAGGTCTATCCCTTTCTCTTTTGGATGGCATTTTTGCCTTTACTTCATCTTCTTTCTTTTCTTCCTCACTCTCCGTCTCACTTGATATGTCCTTAATCTCTCCTTCTTTTCTAGCTACTATATTTCTCTTCTCTATTGCCATAATCTCTTTAAGAGAAACTATGTAATCATTCTTCTTTGGAAATGCCTTATGGTAAGCATAAAATGTAGTAGCTTGTTAAGGGGTGAGAATTTTCTTTGGTGGAAAAGGAGTATTAGGCTTTGGCATATTAAAAGGTGATGGTGGATTAGATGGGGAAGGTTCCTCTTTAATCTGAGGTTGAGTGGAGTCCATTTTCTTGTTTATATTTACAATAAAAACTATAAATAGGATGCATATAGGAAAAACTCAAATCCTAATTGATTTTGGATTTTCTAAAACTAATATTGTAAACAAAATCTACCTAAACTTAACCAAATTTACTATTTTGAATTGAAATGATTTGAAAATAGTTTAACTATTATTAATAGTATTTTCAATTAAAAATCTAGGCAAATAGTAATAAGTCATATTTTAATATTAAATACAAATTTGAATACCAAGTGAAATAGTTACCACCCTACTAAAAATTTTCTCAAGCTGAATTACCTTTGTTATCTTCATTCTCTTACCATCTTCTCCATAGCAAAACCTAATCAAATATGAAAAACTTTATTTTGAAATTAAAAGGAAAACTAATAAAACAAATAAACTTGTAAAGAAATTTAAATGACTGAAAACTTGGGTTACCTCTCAAGAGCGCTAATTTAAGGTCTTATAACTTGATCATTCTCATCCACATTATGGTGTAGTGGTAAAGTGATGGACTTCCTCATTTTTCTTGGGTTCTACACTAAAGTAAGACTTGAGTCACTATCTATTCACCTTGAAATTGTCCCTCTTTTATTTTTTATATCAATAGCTCCATAGAGATAGGCTTTCAACACTGTAAATGGTCTAGACCACTTAGACTTCAGCTTTCTTAAAAATAATTTCAAATGAGAGTTAAAGAGGAACAATTGTTAGCCTTCTTAAAAATTGGGATGAATGATATGCTTGTCATGCCATCTTTTTGTCTTCTCTTTATAGATCATGGAATTCTTATATGAGTCAATCTTAACTCATCTAACTCGTTGAGCTACAACTGTCTCTTTTTTCTAGCTTCCTTCAAATCAAAGTTAAGATTGGTTTGTTCTTTATTATTTTTTCTTACCTCTTAATCAATCTTATCTATATTTAAGCAATGGTCTTCTACAATTAATTTCTTCATAGCTTTGTATACATCACATTCCACTTACTCATCTCCCACTCTTAACGTCAACTTTTTTAATTAAAAATTTATAAAGGCTTTACCTATGGCTAAGATGGTCTCCTAAGAATGAGTGGTATATCACAATCATCTTCAAATTTTAACACCATAAAATAGGCTAGAAAAATGAATTTATCCAATTTGATAAGCATATCATCTACTACTCCCAAGGCACTTGATAGATCTATCTATAGTGATGTTTTCATCTTCTTAACTTCTCATATTTATAATTTCTTAAAAATACATAAAGGAATCAAATTAGTACTAGACCTAAGATCACAAAGAACTTTATCAAAATCTAAAATACCAATAACACTAGGAATAGTGAAACTTTTTAGGTCTTTAATTTTTTTAAGGAACCCTATTTTACAAAATATCACTATACTCTTTAGTGAGGGTTACCAACTCATACTCTTTAAGCTTCTTATTATTGGAAATGATGCCTTTGAGAATTTTGACACAAGAAGGCATTTATATCAATGCTTTAAGGAAATGGATGTTAATGTATATTTTTCTTGAAAACTTTAGAAATTTGAAAGAGTCTTATTTGTAGTCTTGCCATCTTTTTTACCTTTTAACCTTTGAAGGAATGGAATAAGGGGCACATATGGTCGAACTAGTGATGGTGGAGGATAAGCTTCCTCCTTTTTCTCTCCTTGTGATTCCACCTTCTCCTTTTCTTGAATTACTTCATCATTCACTATTTTCTTAGGCTCACCAACTCAGTTTTCCACCTCTCTTCCACTTCTCAAAGTAATGGCTTTCATATGTTCCCATAGGTCAATCTCTAAAGTATAGGGTAAACTCCCATACTGTATAAAAGATATTATATTTGCCAATTGTCCCACTTGGACCTCTAATGCATGAATAGATGCAGAATGATGTTTATTGATCTCACTAACCTTAACATCCAATCTCTTCAAAGCTTTATCTTACGCATTTATCCTCTCATTAATTTTAACAATAAACTTCTCTATCATAACCTCTAAAATGGAGTTCGTATGTTGCTACCAAATAGAAGGTTGCATATTTTATTGTTGTTGTACTTGAAAACCTAAGGGGGAACTTAAGGTCTTAAAGTATTATTCCCATTCCATGAAAAGTTAGGTTGATTCCTCTAACCTGCATTGTAAGTGTTAGAGTAGGGATTATTGCCTTATCTATTGTTATAATTCCCTAAATAATTAACTTACTCAGCATTTAATGAAGCAAATAGGTTGCCCACCTAGCAGTCTATGCTCACATTGCCATTTCCTCCATAAAGGTCACATGTATTCATCTATAAAGTTAGGGAATCTATGGCATTGCAATTCATGGCATTAATTTTTTTTTAGATAAATTGCCAAATTTAGGCTTGCATAGCTATCAATTAATCAACCTTTAGAATTCCAACTACCTTTCTTTGCACAAATCTTTTAGATGGCCATTAATAACTATTGGTTACCATCTATTTAAGCAATTAATATGATGCATCTTTTATTTTTGCCATAAATGCTCCTCCTATAGTAACATCTAATGCACTCCCCAGTGATGGAATCAATCCATTGTAAAAAGTTTGCAAGATAAGCCACTTTGACAATCCATGATGAGGCCACTTTCTCAACAAATACTTAAATTTATGCCAAGTCTCATACAAAGACTCTCCCTTTATTTGAGTGAAGAAAATATGTCATTCCTTAATTTAGTTGTCTTTCCTAGTGGATAAAACTTATTCAAAAAAGTCATTGATAATTGATCCCATGTAGCAATCTAGCCTGAAGCTAAAGAATGGTACCAAAACTTAGCTTTGTCTCTTAATGAAAAGGAAAGTAACCTTAACAAGATAGCATCCTTAGAGACTCCATTCTATTTGAATGTATCACAAATCTCCAAAAATGTAATTCTACGAATATGTGGATCTTCATACAGTAAACCTCCAAACTAATTATTCTAAACATTTTGGAGAATTACTAGCTTAATCTTGAAATTATAGGCATTCATGACTGGTCTCCTAATATCTAGTTGGGGTTCATCTTACAATGGTACAACATAATCTCTAACCCACTCATTCTCATTAGTATTTGTCATTGGTGCAACTATTCACCTTTTGATATGCTCTTCTAGTCTTTTCCTTCATCTACCAGCTCTAAGAGTTATTTCAATCTTAGGATCAAAAGGTTCA
Organism: Omphalea diandra; assembly: GCA_949677035.1. NCBI lineage: Eukaryota > Viridiplantae > Streptophyta > Magnoliopsida > Malpighiales > Euphorbiaceae > Omphalea > Omphalea diandra. The sequence goes on along the minus strand of CATIWR010245451.1, from coordinate 45,733 downwards.
AGTTCCTGCTCCGCTAGGTTTAGACTCCCAATCCTTTATATACACGAGGAAAAATTGTACCTTAAACAAAAAAAAAATAAAAAAGAAAATTTTTAGATTAAGAATTGAATCAAAGATTTAAATATTAAAGCACACTCATCCCCGACAACAAAATCAATTTCTTATTCCCAAAGTTGAGATTCACAACTCCTAAAAATTCTTCCTTTGGTAAATATTTAACTTGCCAATGGCTATAAGTATATGATTGTACAAGTAATAATAGTGCATATTGAGTGCAAATATCATTCCATAAAGACAAGTGTTAGTAACAATGCAAATATGATGATTATATTTTTAGCTAGAAACTAATTAAATGATATTTTGACTAATAACTAAAAATTAAATGAAATCAATAAAGCTAAATAAACTATACCAAAGGATAAAAGTAATTAGGAACAAAATGTTATATTAATCAACTCAGGGCACTTGATCTCACCAATGGAATTTATTGAATTTTTATTCTTTTAAGGACATATTAGATTATGCATTACAACTATGAATTGGCTCTATAGTGTTTACATAATCTCACTCGAGTAGTCACTTAAACTTTGCAATCAAATTTCACAAAACCATTTATTAATGTAAACTAATAATAGAATCATTTATTTAGATCAAGCAATCTTTAATGATAGCAATAGGTTAAGTAGGTATCTTTACTTGTTAATTAATATATGGGGATTGATTTTAGGTCTAATTCAATTTGTAATCTCTCGATCTATAAATGAAACAAAAATTATGCAATTGATGGCTAGTCAATTATAAGCATTTGATTTTAAAATCATTCACTTGCAAAAGAAACAAGAATGTCAATAAAATCATAAATCATTTAATCTTTTTCATGGCTACATTAAAGCCTTAAATAAAAGGCTAACATACTAATAAAATAAGCCAAATCAAAATGTTTAAGCATCATCATGAATAAAGAAATAAGAAACAAAAGGAAAGAGATGGAATTCTCTAAATTAACTTAATCATTTTCAAGAACTCCTTTTCTTTTTATTTCCTTTTTAGTGATTTCATGAACTATTGAAAAATCTTGAATTGAATCCTCTTTTCACTTGTTTTTTTCTCTTAAAAATGCCTCTCTTGATGCTAAAAAGTCCATTCTTTTTATCTTGGAAAAAACCAAAGTGATTCCCTTTTGTACCTTTTTAAAAATAGCTAAAACGTAGGCTAAAATATAGGTTGCCATTCACATACAATGCAGGCGACAACTTCTATTATGGTCATAATAGAGAGTTTGCCTATATAGTATCTTATGTACTGACTTCTATCGTGATGGAAATATAATATTTCCTCCCTTACATGGCCAAAATTATTGTTTAATCACTAGAATTGTCTTTTTAGTTAGTTTTGCTTCAATTTCGCTCTAAAACTCCTTAAACATGTGACAGATATTGAAATATGGGAAATAACATAAATAAACTCAAAATAGATTAAATTTATCATAGAAATATATCTAATCAAGCTTTAAACTCACTAAAATACTATGAACAAATTAAGTCTAATACTTTAGCAAGTGCCATTCACATGAGTTTTCTCAACCATTCTCATCTACATTATTATTCTTATTACTCTTTGCTTTATTATTTTGACATTCCTCTATATAGATTCCTTGGTTTTAGGCTAAGCATTTGATGAACCTTATCATAGCTTTGAAGAGGACTAATACATGCCATACGTGAGAGTTGCGAGTAAAATAGTTAACTATTGTATGAATGTTTATGAGTGTGAGTGTCTGAGCATGTCATAAACACCTTGACTTCCTTTTATTTCTTTTTACTATCTTTTCAAGAGGAGATTTTCTAGTAAGATTGAGAGTTGAAGGAGGTTCGTTCCAAGCTAGCCCTAGCATAGTCACACCAAGAGGAGCCTATTATGATGGATGCTTTAAATGAAGAGTCTTTATAGGAGGACTAAGAGGTTGTCACTTGTGACCCCTCATTATTTTGTAGTAATTGTAAGAGCTTCTTGTACATTCTAAATAGTATTTGGGTATTGTGTGGCCTCTTTTTCTTTATATTTTAGATATTTGGGCTTTTTATGCCTTAATTTTGTTACACTTAAAATATTTATTTATTTATATAATTGATTGATTGATTTTATTTATTCTCCTTCCATTTTATGTATGATTGTCTTGATGTTTCATGCGACCTTATTTCTTTTATGTACTTGCCCCCTGTGATTATCATATGGTTTATTAAAATTGGCCCTTGCAGAGATGCAGAATACTGCCAAAGCTTTATCCTTTCTCTTGGTGGTATAGACAAGCAAGTTGTCTGTATAAATAACTATTTAGTCTATATATATAATTTTACTATTCATAATTATCATGCATTATTTACTATCGATTCCTTTTTACTCTCTTGTTCCTAAATTTTTGCATTCATATTAGCCATTTTCAACTTGCAAATCATGGCTAGAGAGTTTCTAAAAAGCCTTCATGCCTTAAATTGGTCCTATCTTACTTAGTAAATTTTTAAGGCTTTACACTACCTCTCCTCTGTAAAGCTTAACCTGGAGTTTCTTTATGGTGCTTGCAACTTTTAGGACCCATCTACCTATTCTTTTCACTTTAGGGATATAAAGATATGCCCACTACTTGAAGACTTTGGTGCTATCTTATATTGTTACATTTTAAGCTCTATTAAGATTGCCTTATAAGCTAGGATTACTCGCACATTCATAAGATGATGGAGCTTCTTGATTTGTCGAATGATGAGGTACCCTTGCATACTTTAGGAAAGAAAAGGTGTTGCACACTCCTTTATTGTCCTTATATCCCTATAGGAGTGGTTCTAAGGTTGTTCAAGCTTGCATTCTACTTGTTTTGATGGGGGAGAATTTGCTTTGTAGAGATGATGGTTGCTTTGTAAAAATGATGTCAAGTTTGACTTTTAGGCTCTTTGACTCATAAAGGAGATTGAGTTAGGTAGGACCCCAATGCCAGTGATCTAGGGTGAGACCTTTGTGGGTTTAGATAATGTTGCCCTAAGAGTTAGTTAGTCCTTATTGGGGAACCCTTTCAAGTGTGCTCCTCTTGTATTTATTTGTATTCTTTTATTTTTTTTTTCTCTTTTTCTCTTTTATTATTTTTACTTTCACCCTAACTTTTGTCTACACTACCCTCACAGGTTTTCAATCCAAAAGGTGGCTTAATTTTGCTCAAGCTACTTTTTTTTTTTTTTTGGGTTTTTGACCTTATAAGGATCTTTTTTTTTTTTTTTTACAATTTGTTCTTATTCTTATTATTTTTATTTTTCCTTCTTTTCTCTTTTCTTTTGTTCCTTTTTTTTTTAATTTTTTAAGAATTGGTTGTAAGAGAGACTAGGCTTGCTAAAATTCTTACGACAGAAGTGAGGCGATACTTTTCATAATATCATTTGAATTATCGCTTATTAAGACCTACTTCTTCTACATTAAAGTGGACTGAGTGGTTATGCCTCATATTTGATCATGACATTTGCTAGAGATTTCAATTGTGGAGATTGATTGGGGTCACCTTGAGAACTAATGATGGGTGTGTGATTATACCTGTTCTAACTTCTAACAACTTTTACAATCTTTCACGCATCCATTGCCAATTTAGGACTTCTCAAGATATAATAGGCTTCCTTTCTCCTTTCATAAAGGTTCCACTTAACACTTTTTAGATAAGGTGGATGCCACCTAGACGTACTATCAACTATAACACTTTCCTGCCACTAAAGCTTATGCTTCTAATGATGTTGATCTTAGTCTTAATTACAGGATGCATAGAGGTGTAGGATATTAGGATTTTAGAGATAATAGGGCAATAGTATGATATAAGGTAAAATTATGTATTTCATTTAGTTCAAATGCATGTTTGATGAATGTTGTTTACATTATGACAATATATTTCCTTTTACTGCTATGCTTATGCTTAATCATTTCATTTTAAATATTACATATTAAGTCCATACACATTTTCCACTTTTAATAATAACACACATCAAAATATCCCATCAATTTTATTAATCTCAATATGTTACTCCTTCCTTTTATCCTTTATCCTTATGGTTGTTATTTTGCCTTTTTTTTAATTGTTATCTAAGCTTGTTGTTGAGTTCCCTTATTGACTAATTGTTCTATCTTGCCTTTTATTATTATTATTATTATTATTATTATTTTCTTTTTTGCTATGTTTCTTCTTTTGCTCTAACTTTTTCCTAACTCACTCTTTTAGATTTTTTGCCTAGTGAGCTTATTTATCTTTTCTCCTCTTTTTAGGTTTTGTAGAGCAAGCATAGTAGAAAAAACATTTTCTACATGAAAACTCACCAAGGATCCATATGATTCAATTAAATAAAAAGAAGGATGTGAAAACCTTACCAATTCGAACAAGAGAAGCAAGATTGATGGAAGGTATAAAAGGGGTCTACACTGGTAACACCCAACCTTAAGCTTGGACTGTAGATCATCAAATTGAGACATTACCAAATTGATGAATGTTCTTTACAGGTATCCACACGAACATGCTTTCTCCAAATCAAAAGTATGCTAACACTAGGTTTTTTCTCTCTTTTTACAACATTTTCTAAAAACGTGGATGCTCAATGTGTGTTTTTAGAAAACCCTAAAAATGTGCATAAATATCTTAGCCATTAAGATATTTATGTCAACTCTATATCTCAAAAGATACAGATAATATAATATCCTATTTTGTTTTAACCTTTAAAATGAAATAGATATCTAAATAATTAATATTATATCAGTAATTATCTTAATTATAAATAGAGAGAGTAGTAAAATCCAATTTCACTTTAGGCCTATTTTATGTGTGCAACCCTGTAGGTTCATATAATGTTGGTAGTAGCCTAACACCTATTTTAGTTCACAAGTCATAAATAGCCTTTAGCAAGAAATTATAACTACTCAAATTATGTGAAGGTCAATGATCCAACCTAACCTATTTTACAAATAGTATTATAATCCTTTTGTCACATTATATTTGAATTGAACATATTGCATGGATCATGTCACCCTTATATAGTTCAATTATTTCTGGATCTTCATGTAGACTAATGTAAAATGACATTGATAACCTTTATCAACTCATTTTTGTTTAGCCATGTAACCTCTTAAGTCTAACTTATTGAGGGGCCCAAAAACATATTTTTCATCAATATATGAGGGACAAATTTCTTCTCAATCACTCATATTCTTTTATATGATTTACTTCATGTCCAATATCAGTATGTATAATCATCCTATTAAAGGTAATGTTGGATTGCATTAAAACACGAAGTTCATCATATTTAAATCCATGGTGATTTTCAAGTCAGAGAATTAAGTTAATATTATTGTATAAAAATCACTTATAACCACTTATCCATGTAGAGTTCTCATAGTAGGTCGATCTAATTCAATGTTTCTTAAACATGTATCTATGTGTTTGACTTAATATTGCATATTCACAACTAATAAAATACAGTTATCAATCAAAACACATACTATTCTTCATTCATTATTATCCTAATAATTATGACCAACTAGGGACAATTTAGAATAGAATTCTTTACACCTAAAGATTTTACTATCAAGTCACATAATTAATGACACTAAGTAGAATTAACTATTCATGAAATTTATAATTTAGTTGTAAACAAAATATAAAAGTGATATTTAATAAAATAACAACCATTACATTATTTTAAAAAAAATATTCATTACAAGAATTGGCCTAAGGCACATAACTAACATCTCTCACCTCACACGAAAATACCTTTTTAGCTAACCAAAATTTATTGGCTTAGAGAATTCATTCCATCTAAATTTATTGGCTTAGAGAATTCATTCCCATCTAAGTTTGAACTTGATGATATCTGTTTAACCATATAGGGACCTTCCCAATTTAACTTTAACTTTCCCCTTGAATCAAGAGCATACGGTCACATTGATTTCAACACCAAATCCCCCACTCTTATCTTGTTCCAATTGACCTTTTTATTAAAGATGCAAGCCATTCTCTTTTGATATAGTTGTATGTGATGCAGGACTTTTAACTTTTCATCAAGTAATACCAACTAGTCGTACCTATTTTTTATTCATTAGTACTCAAGAATCTTCATCTCAATCAAAATTTGTAGAGATTTCATCTCCACTTATATTGATAGCATTGCTTCCATCCCATATACCATGGAGTAAAGTGAAATTCTTTTAGATGTCCTTATAATAGTATGATACTCCCCATAATATGAAAGGTAGCTTTTGACCAACCGTTGTAAGTATTTAATATTTTTATTAGCAGCCTATACAGCCCCATTTGCTTATGATTTATAGAGTGTGGATTTATAATGGGTTACTTCATTCTTCTTCAAGATTATTTTAACCTTAGCCTTGAAATGTACACCCTTATCTATTACAACATAATGTTGCAACATATGAGGTTCTTCTCTATAATCCTAGTCATCTGCTTTGCCCTAAGCTTTTTAAAAGGCTTAACTTCCACCCACTTCAAAAAATAGTAGATTGCCATTACAATGTACGTATGGTCCTTAACAAATGTCAGCTTCACTTCTTGAATGACATTAGTACCCCATGTAGAAATGGACATAATAAGGTCAATTTCTATAATTTTACTGGAAGCAAATGGCTAAGGCTTCCATAGATATGGCATTTATGATAACTCCATATTCTTCTAAATATAATCCCATTACATAATGGTCCAATAGTACCCTTTCCTTAAGTTTTTTTAAGTTAAAACTACCTTGTTCATATTTGGACAGCACACTCCTACATATACCTCTCTCATGACCCTTTTGGATTTTTCTTTTATTATGCACTTCAAATGGACCCCATCTAGCATCTACCTATAGACCATATCATCGTAAATAATGAACTACAAAGTCAACCTTTTTATGCCACTTATCTACCCTTTCAGGACACATACCATTCTTTTAGTACCTCTGTATATCATAATGCCATGGTTGGTCATTCATCGATACTTGCATCACCCTTTTGCCTATATAACATGGTATCGTTGATTTGAGCATGAGCAGTGGTGTTATCGACATCTTTTTTTATTTATGCCATATAAAAACAAAAGTGCCTAAGGCATCCACCATCATATTCTCCTCTCATGGGAAATAGCAAAACATAATCTTCTAAAAGTTTTGAGTCAAAACCTTCATGTTCTCAAGGTATGGCCTCAATTGCTCCTTTTTTAACTATAGTTCCTCATTGATTTAGAAGATTGCCAATATAGAATCTCCAAAAATTTTCACCATCTTTACGCCTACTTAAGTTAATCACTCTAGCCCAAATGCGTATAACTCATATTCAGCCACGTTATTAGTTACCCTAAGCTCAAGCTTCTTAATTATAGGCAATAACTCACTATTACGCAAAATAAGGATCACCTTAACTATTGCTCCTTTCTTATTTACTACCCCCCATCAAAATATATCCTTCGTCCTTAAGGTTATATTGCCTTAAGGCTTTCATCAAGAAATTGAGAAATCCTTGCTCTTCCTTTATGATGTGTTGTTGTACTAGGTATTTAGTGACTTTTTTTCTATTAATTACATTCTTTGCACATACTTTATATCAAATTCACTATGGAGTATCAACCATTTTGTCAGCTTCCTAGCTAGATATGGTGCCTTTTATTTGTACTTAATGGGGTCTAACTCAGTGACTACCTCTACTCGATAAGACTGAAAGTAGTGTAAAAAGTTCTTTGTGGCCCAAACCATTGCCAAACATGTTTTCTTAATCTAGTTGTTCTTATTCTTAAAGTGGAGACTCATAATTCATAAAAGTTTCCCCTTTACAAATATTTAACATGCTAATGGTTGTAAGTATACGAATCATAGAAGTAATAATAATACATAATGAGCACGAATATCATTCTCATAGAGAAAAGTGTGAATATGTATTAAAATGTGATTATTCTAGTTTTATATGAAAAGTAATTAAATGATATTGGGACTATAATCTAATAATGAAAATACAAATAATCAAACCTAAAAAACTATAGCAATAAGAAAAAGCAATTAAAAAGAAAATGCTATATTAATCAACCTATGACACTTGATCTCACTAATGGAATCTTAAGAAGCTTTATTCTCCTAATGACAAGCTAGATTATGCATTACAACTATCAATTGTCTTTCTAATGTTTAAGTCCTTTCTCTAACATAGTCACCTAATTTTGTAATTAAATGTCATAGAACCATTTCTCAATATGAAGTAAAAAAAAATAATCACTCATATAGATTTAGTAATCCTTATTAATAGCAATAGGTTAATTGGTTATCTTTACTTGTCAATTAACCTAAGGGGATTAATTTTAGGTCTATTTTATGTTATAATCTCTTAATCTATAAATGCAACAAAAATCATGTAAGCTAGTCGATTACAAGGATTAGGTTCAAAATCATTCACTTACAAAAGAAACATAGATCCAACATTGTCATTAAAATCATAAATCATTCATTCTCTTCCATAGCTACAATGAGGCCCTAGATAACAGGTTTAGCGTAAAATATTAATAAAAAAAGTCAAATAAAAATGTTTAAGCATAATCTTGAATAAAGAAATAAGAAATAAGAAGGAATAAATGGAATTCTCCAAACTAGCTTGATGATTAATGAGATCTTCTATTCTTTCTTTTTTCCCTTTCTAAGTGATCTCTTAAGCTGTTAGAAAAGATATTGAATTGAATCCTCTTTTCACTTTTTTCCTTCTCTAAAAAATACCTCTCTTAACTAATAAAAAGTTTATTTTTTGCTCTCCTCAATCCCTAAGTGGTTCCCTTTTATACCTCTTCAAAAATATCTAAAATATAAGGTAAAATGTAGGTTATAAATCGCATGCATAGTGGCCTGTGACTTTTGTCACGATTATGATAGAGAATTTCTCATCAAAGTGTAGAAAGTGGTAACTTCCACCATAATTATGACAAAACGGTTCCTCCCTTTCAAGGCCAAAATTGCTACTTAGTCTCTAGAGTTGTCTTTTTAGCATGTTTTGCTTTATTTTTTCTCTAAAACTCCTTAAACACATAACAAACATCCAAATGCAAGAAATAAGATAAACAAACTCAAAATAGCTTAAATTCATCATAGAAATATTCCAAATCAAGCTCAAAACTTATTTTTTGAACAAATAAAGCCTAATAAATTCTCTCATACTTAAACTGTTACTTATCCTAAATAACTAAGAACTATATAGACAAAACCTTTTTACAAATTTTACAAGAACATATAACTTCACTTTACTTGTAATTCCAATTAATTAAGTACTATAATAAACATACCAATCAAGGATTTGCTTTAAACAAATGAACTAGAGTTAACTTGCCACTTTGAAAAGGAAAATTATTCGTTTATGAAGATCTAGAAATAATAGGGCAATAATTTACATACATATCATAACAACCATTCTAACTATGTTTTCAATAGGAATAATCATAATAACATAATGTCAAATCACCATTATCTTTACTAATCAATAATGAGAAGATAAGTTTTAAGAATAAGAGATCATTAGAATTTATATCACATTAAGCACATAATATTTCATTTTTAATTTTTCTTTCTTTATTATCTTTCTTTCCCAATAGTTTATATGCCTTTAAGCAAATACAAATGTTGATAATGAATGCACTTGGTTACTCAACATACAATTTCATTCGAAATGCATTGCATGCTCATATTTTTGGTTACCATTTCATGCGAAAATTGACATTAGTCATAAAGATCCCTAAACATCCAAAAATAGTAGAGTATATATTATTTACTTTAATCATTCCTAAATCATACTTATAAAAATAACTTCATCAATATTAATTAACAAAGTATAAAAGCAATCCTTCTTCCAATTAAGCTTAAACAAACTCAAAATAGTTTAAATTCATTATAGAGATACATTAAATCAAGGTCAAAACTCACTAAATACTATAAATAAATTAAGCTAACAATTGTGTTTTTCCTCATAGTAGAGAAGCTTTTTACTAAAATAGTGTATTATATGTTCATTTTCTTCACCATCTTTTTATACTAGCATATCCCTCACCAACCAATCATTTATTGTTGATATCAAATTAATGGCTTCTCTAGCTTTGTTGGTTTCAACACTAATGGATTGGACAAGTATTCCTTGATCTTTTTGAAAGCTTTCTAACACTGCTTATTCCATGCCACTGATTGATCAAAAGCTTTCAAAATCGGTTTACATATCAAGGTCAACCTTATGATAAACTAATTAATGTACTAAATGAATCCTAATAACCCTTAAACTTCCTTCTTTATCTTAGGTGCTTGCATGTCTTGAACGGATTTGACCTTATTTATATCTATCCCAATCCCTCTTTCACTTAACCTATAGCCTAAGAATCTCCCCTAGGTGAACACATATTTCTATAGATTTAGCTTAAGGATTATATTGATTCATCCTTTGCAAAAAACATCTATAGCACTTTAAAATGCCATTTACCTATCTCTAACTCTACCATCATATAATAAATATAGACTTTCACTTCCTCATGTATCAGATCATGGAATAGTGTGGTTGTCATCCACTAGTACGTTGTCTTAACATTCTTTAGTCTAAATGGCATCACACAATGGCAATAAGTACCCCATTTTATAATAAAATGTTATCTTACCTTTGTCTGTGATGGTTATGGGAATTTGATTTTACCCCCCAAAAAGCCATCCATGAATGAGTACATGATACAAGTAGTAGTGTTGCCTACTAACACATCAATGTGAGGTAGTGGGAAGTCATCTTTGAGGTAGGATTTATATAAGACCCAATAATCAACACACACTCTCATTCATCCATCTTTCTTTGGTGTTTGTATTATATTGACTAACCATTTTAGGTAATCCACCACTTTTAAAAATTTGGCTCTTAAGCACTTGGCTTCCTTTTCTTGACTAATTATGCCCATTTCAGTTGTATCAACCTAAGCTTCTATTTTGTTGGCTTTATATGTTGATAGGTAGGAATTCTTGTGCTCAATGATTCATTGATCAATCTTAAGCATATCCTTATAGGTCCACATGATGACTTATTAGTATTTTCTCCATAACTATTCAAACTTTCTCCTTTCTTCGGGTGTGATGTTGCTTGTAGTTAATAAAACTTTTGAATTTTCCTATGTGCCAAGATTAAAAGGAGTTGTATGCATAAAATTAATCTTAAATATGCTTATAAAATGATACATGCCATGCATCATACCATCAAGAAAGACATCATACAAGTAGGTAAATTTGTCATTCATTGCTTTGAATTTGGAAATAAATACATGATCATCCTCAAACAAATTAGAGATGAGGACATCTGCATGATTATTAGTTAAGGATGATTCTACAGCCATGACTTAGGTTTGGGCTTCTCCTTTTACGTTGAATTGATCTCTACCTTCTTGTTATTATCCCATTAAATCAATATTTTCTTCCTATTAGTTTAATTGGGGAGAACCTTTAAATTACTAGTCTATTGCTCAATACCCTAATTGGTTTCCTCCCTAATACTAGCCATTTATTTTGATAAACATTTCAAACTCTTGCTTGATGCATAACTACCGAATTTAATTTTCAAGAAGCTTTTTCATAAAGCTACTCTTTCTAGGTCATCCTCTTTTTTCTTTCCCTTTCCTAATGGCAACCTTTTATGGCCTTCCTCTACCATGAGCTCAAAATAGATTTTGATTATCTCTTTTATGTCTATTAAGTTAATCCCTATAGATCTTCCTTTCGCCAACTCCTTGGCTCATTCACTCCCCACTTTTGGTAGTTAGGTTGCTCTTCTACAAACAATTTATTCATCTCTTCTTTAAGATTCCCCTTCTTCAAGGTCATTCATCCCATAGACCTTGCATAGTTCAAATGGGGTCTCTTTCTTTTTCTTTCTTCAAACTTAAGACAAAACATCCTCTTCTTCTACCATTCTCCTCTAACTCTTTTTCTTAAGCATCTTAGAGTATTCCCTGACTATGTCCCTTTTCTTGTTAATTTGCACTTTTTCTAGAGAATAGCTCTTCTAATTTATGAAAATAGTCCTCCTTTAACTAGACTTTCTATTCTTCATCCTCCACTACTTCCCTTTATTTTACAAGGTACTATATTAGAAGGCCTCTATGATCTTTGACCTTATACTTATCTTTACTCTTTTAGTATCCTAACCTTATTATGGTCAAATGAGTGGAAATATATCGAAGTTCAAAAACACTTATGGTATTTTTTTTAAGCCCTTGCCTTATAATGAAATTCATCTTCTACATATAATGCTCTCCACCTTGAGCTCTATCCATTCATTAGTAATCCTAATGACCTAAAACCCTCTTAAATGTGGTATCATGATGTTAAATGTTAACACCACTTCACCTAGCTCTACACGAATAGCGACCACTTCTCCTTCAGGCGAGATCTTCACTTCTGATATAAGGTATATGACACTTTTCCTATAGAGATGATTCTAAAGTCTCCTTAATAAGATAGAAATGGTTATCGAAATGTTCAAAACCGTGAATTATGTCATAGATTCTATGACTCTAATCTCTACCAAGGTTTTAAAGGTTCCAATAGCTAGTCTTTTACTATCATTATAGCTTAAATAAATGTTTTCTGAAGTCTCCAATTCTGTAATAGTCATTCCAAACATAAGCAATAGATTAAGCATGAATATTTTAATCATTGATCCATCATTAACCATGGCATATGGAGTGCACTTGTCCTTCACTTCTACCTTGTTGAATAATGCCATGTTGTGATTTTTTCCCTCAAAAAGGAAAATCTTTATCTATAAAGACCATTTTTCCCTTATTTGGGTTTCTTACAAAAGTGTATGCTTTTGTAAGATATGCCTTTCTAAAAATGGAAAGATTGGACAAGGTTTCAATCATAGTTTTCCTATGCTCCTTAGAGGTGATCAATAATTACCATACACTAATTTGAGTAAGTGTCTTCTTCGGCTGCTTCAAGACACTACTTTCCTTTTCCTTATCCTTTATTAGGGGTTATTTGGTTCCTTCTCCATTTGAGGCTTTTATTTGCTTTTCTATGTAGATAGTATCGATTACTTCGAGTGAGCCGCCGATTCACTTATGTCGCTACCTTCTCCTTATTGTTGTCCTCTCATGCATAAATCTTCTACTTAAGCTTCTCTCCTTTTTCATCTAAGCTTCCTTAGGGATTCATAGTAGAAACAGTCATAATAACATTAGCAAGTAATACATCTTCAAAGGTTTCTATTACAACTTCCTCATTATTCCCTAATGCCACCATAAAGGTCCCTTAAGTAAGAGGCAATACATTTGGGTAATTGGGGAGAGTATTTTCTTTGATGCTTGATTGTCAAAAGGTATACGGAATGACCATATCACTTTAGAAGAGGTTTTTTTTTTTTTTTTTTTTTTTTTTTTTTTTTTTTTTTTTTTTTTTTTTTTTTTTTTTTTTTATTTTTTTTTATGGATTCTTATAGACGATGTTATGTCTTATGGAACATCTAAATTCAATGATCAATACTCCAAACTCGACGTAGGGTTTCACGAAAGTTAACCCCCTCTCTACCTTCTAACATTTTTGCCATTCTATTTGTCTTTGTGAGGTTTTATATCCTTTTTATCAGATTAATTAAATTGCATGGATCTTTTATGGGGTTTTATATGTTTAAAAGTTTTATTTTTCCATTGTGCATGTATTGCAAATTCATAAATATGTTATTATCAATTTTAGTGGTAAATGGTGGCCCTTAGATCTTAACAGGGGTACTACCCTTGGGATCCTGCAAAGGGCATTGCTTCTTAACGTCAAATGAATTTGTCACTTAAATTGTATATTGATTTAATAAAATTCATTTTTAATAAAATTTAAGATATTTTATTGATATGATTTTGCATGATGCATAACATGGCCCTTTGAACCAAAATGATTGGTAGTTTATTTTAACTATTTTATGTCAAGGTTTTAATTTTATTAAATGCAGTTTGTATGCCAGTTATTTTATTATAATCATTTATTTTGTTAGTAGTAATAGAGTATAATATATTTCAATATAATAAGTTGAAATTTGTAATAGAGATCCTTATGGCATAAAATGATGACTTCAAGGCATAAGATAAAGCCTATTAATGACAATATGGGCAAATCAATGGAGATGATGATTTGACTAGGATTGACTATTGATTTTTATATTGCTTATGAAGATCAATTTAGACTAAAGGTCATGTTATAACATGTTTATTTTTGTTATTATAATGTATGAATGTATGTGTCACAATGCATGTGATGTATGAGATGCAACATAATAATACATAATAGAATGAAAACAAGTAAAATCTCTCATAAAATTAAGTCATGAACATGCCTACCATAATTCAACACTTATTAAAACTTTTATTGCTAAATATAGGTTTTGCTAAGTAAGGTGAATCATGTCATCTTAGTAAGACAAGAAGGATAGTGGTGATATCCATAAGTTTGAATTGGTTACACTTAACTAGGTTATCAAAATATTTTTGAACCTAGGCCATTAGATGGGATAAATTAGGACATGTGATGTCAATATCCCAAAATTATCTTAGAGTTATATAACATGTAATTGGTAAAGTGTTACCTACCTAAATAACCAAATTTTAAGTGATAAACCAGAGCTTACTTAAAAATTATGTGAAATACAAATTTTAGTTCGCTAAGAAACTTCAATTATTAAAAATTTCAAATTAAAGGTTAATATTTGATAAAATTTAGTGGGAGTTAATAATTCCTTGTTAAAATAGTTAATAAAATGCTAAAAAGTACTCTATATGTTTATTGTAGATAATGGCATCAAACAACACCTCTAACTTGTCACTATGAACAATCCTTGAGAAGGGCAAATTTAATGAGACTAACTTCCTTAACTGGTAGAGAAATTTAAGAATTATCTTTAAACAAGAGAGGAAGAAATATGTCCTAGATCAACCTATCCTTAAAGAAAATATTGTTAATGCTCCTGAAGCCTAAAAGAATGCTCACACTAAGCATTTCAATGACTTTGTAGATGTCACTTGCATCATGCATGCTAGCATAGAATCAAAGTTTCAAAAGCAACTGATAAAAATGGACGCCTCTACTATGATAGGTCATCTCAAGAAAATGTTCCAAGAGAAGACTGAAATTAAGAGGTTTGATACCATTAAGGCTTTACTATTATGCTAGTTCATAGCTATTGGCTCAGTCACTCCTTATGTTCTAAAGATGAAGGATCATCTTAAACATCTGTAAAAACTTGGTCTTGTCATTAGCCAAGAGTTATCTATTGACGTCATTCTCCAATCCTTGCTTTATATATATATATATATATATATATATATATATATATATATATAATATGAAAATAGAGCAATGAAATCTAAATAGATATCTTTTTTATTTAATTCATGTGGGGCCCATACCAATGGACTTCTATCTTGGGTTTTAAAAGTTCTGTCCTAATCCTAATAGGAATAGGATTTGATTAAGATAATTAATTAATCAATTAATTAAATTTAGGTTCCTAAATCCTACTCCTACACTCCATAAACACCAACCAGGGTCGGTTATTTACTGGGGCCTAACTTGCTTGCTACCTAAGCTCATATATATCTCTCTATACCCAAGTAGCCGCTCCCCTCGTCTCATAAATTATCAGCGCTTTGCTTGCCCTATCTCACATAAACCATGACGAAGATCCAACATACGGATAGCTCTTCCGTTTCCACAGATTCTTACTATGGTTATCATGATGACAACATTAACCAATTCTCCACGGCTGATTCTAGGGACTGCTCTGTACCCATCAATCTTATGCACTCTCTCTTCGGGCTGGTCAAGAACTTGCAATAGAACTTCCTCTCCTTCTCGTTCTAATGATTCTTCTTTGAGTCATGCGATAAGACCCTTTTCGTACTCCAATCTACGGGTGTCGATGCACTCTCATCTATGGATACCAATGGAGCTGACGTATCTAGGATCTTGCAAGATATGATCATGAACACGAAACTAGGAAAGATACAAGAAGATGAAGAAGGGATGAATAAGCATTCTGCCACTACTAACAAGTATAATAGCTTCAGCGGCGACGTCTCATCAGACTCCGATTGAACTGTTACGACTCATGATCGTAGTGATAATAAGAAGAGGGTGGACTAATGATCTGGGTGTGGTTAAGAAGCTTATGAAAAACAATAGGCCGCTACCAAGTTCAAGAACCTATCAGAGTTGATTGAGCGAAAAGGTAGCTCTGTATGCAAAGAATGCAACGAAGTTTTCGATGATTATAGAGGCCTTGGCGGACATATGGTTCATTACAGGAAGAAAAGAGCTGCACAGGAAGTTGGTGGTGCTGGAGGAGACTTGAGTTTGTCAATTACTCCAGTTAATAGGGAAAAGAGTTATAATTGTGACCTATGCTCCAGGAGCTTTTAGACTGGGCAGGCATTTGGTGGTCATAAAACCTCTCACAGGACCACGGCACGTCTTGAAGCTCAGGCAAGGTCCGCCCTCGGAGATTCCTCAGCTGTACAGAGTACAACCTTTAAACTTGATTTGAATGCTCCTCCTCCTCATGAGATCTTATGGGGTGTTTATTAACACAATGGAATTTCTGGGCGTAAAAGCTTGAGATTTTTTCACATATTTTGGTCAAATTCCGGAGATGGAGGATTAGATAGAGGGAGAGCTACCCATCTTGTGTATTCATGGCGCAGGAAAAAAACAATACATTTGAATTTAAATTTGAATTTGTAAGAAGCTAGTATTTATTATTTCATTCTTTTTTCATACATAGTTAAGGCTATTATCAAAATTTAACTTTTTAGATAATTATTGTATTTATGACTATTTATAAAATTAATTTAGTTAACTTAGTAATTAGAACTTGGGTGTTTTTCTTTGTTAAATCTTCTCCTTGTTAGTATATTAGTTTCTATACTTTTGTTGACAGATTCATGTAACTCTGTCCAATTTGATTATCTGCATCTTTTTAGGTTGGCCTTAACAACACATTCCGCGGTAGAAAGCAACAAAATACGAACACTAGAAAGTTTGACAGCAGTGAGCCAGGGATTTGAGAAACCCAGTGCCACTGTCATCTCACTGCCACTTCCTCTTACAACATCCAAACAATACCATCAATTGGCAGTCTACATTAGGTGTACATTATAAGTGAGGCTCATCCGACACAAGTTATGGTAGATGAACACCCTCAGAGCATAAAAAATGTCGATTGCAATATCATCACTAATATAATATCCTTCTTGTTCAATATTGAACTTTTTATTGAACATTACCAATATTGCACTTATTATGCTATCCCTGATATAATAGCCTTCTTGTATCCCACCCCTCAGGCCTGCATTAAACCCTAGTCTAGAAAAACTAAATAAACCAGATGGAGGCAGCATGCTATTTAGATACATGTCGAATGAAAGGATTATCACCTTCAGATGCTTTACTCATAAAAGAGGGAAAAAAAAGAACTAAGATTGACAGGATTACAGATGTGCATGGTGAAACCTTAAAACTTTGTTACAACAATCCCATCATCCCCAAGAATGAAAATACTTGTTCTTCTACGTAACATCAAAATTTAACATCCGGATTTTTGCCTAGAAATGTTGAGAATACACAAAAAACAAAAAAAAAAGGGACCTGCCATTCTAAAGTGTTTTAGGTGGGTACAACCATCCCAGAATAAGGTGATAACTGCAACACCAAAAACCAAAAGACCAAGATAAGCAAAACCAACTGGATAGAGAAGCATAAAATAACCTTACATACTCTCGTCTGCATCTTCAACACCTCTTCAGTCTCTAAAACATCTCCGTGATATTTTTCCACCTCCTTTGCTTGTTGCTTAAGTATTGTAGCCTTCTTCTCTGCCTCCCCGAACTTGTGCAGCATTGGTGATTGTTCACCAGCCAGAGCTTCTTGTTGTTCAAAGAGAGCGGTCTGATCACCTGCTGCAACTCTCAACTTCTGTATTGTTCTTGTTAGTGTCAAATACTCAACCTCAGCTTCAATCTTTTGCTTGAACAGGCCCTCAATCTCAGTTTCAATCTCTTTAGATTTCTCCTGCGGCAACTCTATCATCTTTTCTGACTCTTCTGATGGTGACTTGCCATTGATCAAGGTTCTTTCAAGTTCTGCAAACCTGGACTCCTCCACCTTGAGCAAAGCCCTTGCCTCCTCCAGTTTGCTTTCCAAATCTTTTACATTCTCTGTCAAGCTTAATACTTGGGATTCCAAAGAACTTGATTGTCTGATATTCTCATAATCAAACTGGTTGGATAAGCTTAACTCATGTATTCCTCGATAGCCAGACGAATCTGCTGAAACACTGCTAGCGTTCCTAATTTCCACTAATTTTTGAACCTCTGCAAGAAAATCCTTAACATTGTTAAATTGAATAAACCTACATATTTTATTAGCTACTGCATAAGCGCATCCAGATTTCATTTTATAGAAAGTATAGACAGGAGTTTCATGCTGAAACAATCTTTACACCATACAAATACAAAAAAAAATGAAAACACAAGTACTGTCAAGACAAAAATTAGATAAAGAGTAAACATCAAAATTAGACTAAAAAACCAGTAAAATGATACAAGAGTGAAAAGATGTCAGAGTTCAACCTCTGTTACCTGAACTGTAGGTCAATATCATACGTGAAATGGCAACAGATAATTGTATAGCACTTGCATTATAACAGGGTATAATGACAGTAGACTATTTTAAAATCACGAAGGCAATATAGGACAGTTGTGTAAACTATAAAAATTCTTTTAGAAAGACAATCAGAGTACCAAACAATTTAAGTTCCAGAGCTTGTTCATAAACAACATCTTCAAGACTTTAATAAACAATTACGTATAATACTAATTATAACTGGAAGAAAATCAAACAAAATCCATTTACGAAAGGTAAAATTATTCTGTCATTTCAGATCACTAAAATTGCAGTGCCAGAACGAAAGCATTCCAGTCTCAACAAAATTCCAGATCACAAATTGCTAAGAGTAGAAAAGAGATTCCAGTCTCAACAAAACTTCCAAATCATAAATTGCTAAGAGTATAGAAGAGATAAGCATTTGGCCAACAAAACTCTAATCTACAGGTGAGAATGTAATTTGCATTTTTACAAAACATCAATTATAATCTTACTAGGACGGACTAGAAAAGTCAGAACAACTGCAAGCTACTCAGAAAATAAGGCTTCTTGAAGACGCAATCTCACTTTACTAACACTAGAATACAAGAGAGTTAGACATGTTAGACTCAGCTCAAATATAAATATAAGTGAAACGGGAAATCAAGTGAGAGGACAAACTTGAGGAACAAGATATGCTAGATTTAAGTTCCCAAGTTACTTTCAAGATTATAAAAATGTATTGTGTTAATTTAAATTCTCATTTTCCTAGCTTCAAAACTCAAAATCTTAAAGCTTCTATCAATCAAGGAAATGATGAAAATAATCTCTCTGTCTCTCTCTCTCTCTTTTTAGTGAAAGAAGAATTTATAAATGCAGAAGCAAGAAGAACAAGTGGCTAAAAGGATATTCTCCTAGGCTCCTTTACAAAATATCAAAAACCAACAAAAAAAAAAAAAAAAAAACAGCAAGTCTTCCAATGCTGCTGAATGTCTACAAGAGTTCTAGTAGCCCTGTAGCAGAAACCTAGAAAAAAGTCAAGAAAACAATTTTGTCTCAGACTAGTGTCTTCACCTCTTACGTCATTCCGAGAATGATCCAATTCTAGCAACAAACAATAGCTTTTGCTAGTGATTCTATTGGTCATCAAAGAAGAAGTAAATATACAACGCATTCTTTCATGAAATGTTTTTATCTGTCAAGCTATAGTCAAATAGATCCAAAAGACTAAGAATCACCAAACCTATATCAGTTTAGACACATAATTACATTGCCTAGAATAAAACACTAAGTCAAGCATCACAGTTGCTTAGGTTGTCCATCCAAACTAGTAAAATGCTATTAATAACCATAGAGCACTGATAAGTCCTGAAGATAATTTCCTTTCAACCAATGGCTTCAAAATCTGTAACGCTCCAACACCAAGTTTGTGTAGTATGCCAAATGGATTGTCATCCAAATGTTCATAAACTTGGCGATGAAAAACATATCCATAGTATAACAGTAGGTTTTCATTCCATAACACCACCTTATGAAACATATTAGATGCAGATTTTTCTCCCTTCAGCTTGGACGCTTCTCTACTGCTATGCCTTCTAAGAAAGCATTCAAGCTAAATATATGTTGATCTTGTTATGAAA
Organism: Omphalea diandra; assembly: GCA_949677035.1. Taxonomy (NCBI): domain Eukaryota; kingdom Viridiplantae; phylum Streptophyta; class Magnoliopsida; order Malpighiales; family Euphorbiaceae; genus Omphalea; species Omphalea diandra. The sequence goes on along the minus strand of CATIWR010245451.1, from coordinate 25,413 downwards.
GAAAAAGATTTCTATGCTTTTCCTCAAAGTGTCAGAAGACAAGTAAAATACAAATAACAAGACACGTGCAATAAATTCGAATAAAACTGTCAAATTTGGATGAACACTAAATGGGAATAGCATGGGCAATTTACAAGGCGTTTGACAATTGCAAATTACCCAGATGTAGTGAATAGAAATAGAACAATTACAAACACTTGCATAAACAATATAGCAATGATTTATATAAAATGTGCAAAGTTTTTTATAGATATAGGCACACTGACCACTTTCAAGGGATTCCTGCACTAATTGGAGAGCAACAAGAGACTCAACAAAAGGATTTTGATCTGTTGATGACTGATGGTTCTCATTTTTCTCTTCCTTATCCTCCCAAGAAACATCTGCAGCCAAATCATCTTGTGAAACATCTCCTTCTCCTACATTCTCCTGGCCATAACAAGTCTGAGCTTCTTCACTTAACTGTTGCTCGCTTGCATGGGCATCATCACTGTTTTCTCCATTGAAATTCATTGACCTTTCACTTTGATTTCCGTTACCAGTCACAGAACAAACACCCTGCACAAAGACAAAGTTGGAGCTTCTTGAGTCAGATTCAATGCTGGAATGAGAGTTTTCCTTCTCAATTTTGACCCTTTGTCCTCTAGGCTTCTTACTGCTTTCCACCTTTCCTTTCCCTTGTTGAACTTGTTGAGTTGAGGTACCAACACTCTTCCCACTCAAAGTCTTCATCCCGTTCTTCTCGCGCATGTACCCCAATACAGCAGGTAGGTCATACTTCAGCCTTGGAGCACTAGCTGCAGCTGAAGACTTGCTGCTTCGATCCTCACTATTCTCAGAATCAGTGCCCAGAGTGAATGCGGACCCAACTGCAAATCTGGAATCCAAAATAGACTCCCGAATAGGCAACCCATCAGTTACACCCATATTTCCTAATAGATTAACGGATCCAGTAGAACCCTCACTATTTTGATTGATCTCAGATGAGATTAAGTTAGTTGGTTTGGTCGGATTCCCAGAAATAGACAGTACCCGCTTCAAAACTTTACTGCTATCTGCACTACCACTAGTATCCTTAACAACCTCTCTCTTAATCCGCCTCCACTTTCTCAACCCATACCCTTTAGCTAGAGGAGGAGAATTCACAGCAGGAGATTTAGCCGATAAAGGCTGAGAACTCACAAAATTGTCTGCTTGCTCAATCCCATCGTTTTCTCTAACTTGACCGTCATGAGGTAAAGTATTAGTATCACCAACTCTGCTAGCACTCATGTCGTGAATCTCATTTAAACATGACCCATTTGTCTTAACCTTGTCCTTATCATGATCAACATTGAAACACTACAATCTATGGTATGGTTGGTCAATTGATTCTCTTCAACAGATTCAAGAGCATAACTTCCACTTACCAAATCCATAAGTCTTAAAAGGGTCTCTTTGGATCAAGATCAAAAACAATAAACCATCATTCCAGCAGTTTCCTGTAAACTAAACCGACCCAACGTCCGGAAAAAAAAACAAAATTGAAGATTATTCCGTCATTTCTTGTATTAAATTCAATCCAGAAGATCATACCTTTATCAGTCGAAAAAGAATATTAAAAGTAAGATTTTGGATATCAAAGCAATATAATTGGAATTGACGCAAAAAAGAAGGGGAACAAAAATGAAAAATTTCAGTAATATAAGAAAATAAGGACTCACCTTTTATATGTGTCCATAAATAAAAAAAGAAATGAAGCTTTGAATTGAAGATTGAAGTCGGTGATTAGCTGATGATCAATGATTCCCTGAATCATAAAATTTCAAGAAAATGGAAACCCTAACTATGTCTGGATCTGCATTTTTATAGCAGTGAAATTATTATTATTTTTTATTGAATATATACATCACAAATAAACTTAATACAAAAATAAATATTATCAAAAAATGAAAATTAAAAAAAAAAAAAAAAACTGAAGTGGGCAGGATTAGATGGGCCACATGGAAGTGGTGGCCCACAAAAATCCTCAACCTCCCCGTAGAAGTGGAGAGATGTGGGGCCATCTGATCTGGAATACAACCTCACATGACAAGACAAGGTCTGCTTGTTCTGTTCTCTAAATGACGAAATTAGAATAGGGCTTAGTCTTGGGCCTCGCTTTGGATACCACAGTCTGTTTTCTAGCCATCAATTTGCATTAATATCAATTAGCCAATTTATTATATATTCTCGTGTTCGTATTGCATCGTTAATAGAGGCCAAAACTCATTATTTTTTATCCATAAACTTTTCTAAAACATTCAGTTAGACCCAAAAGAAAAATACAACTAAAAATTAAATAAAATTTTATTTAATTTGACTTCATTCACTTTTAATATATGAAAATCTAACTAAATCGAATTGAATATATATATATATATATATTCTTAATATTTAAAATATAATTTATTTAAATAAATATTTTATTATAGAGTATCATTAATTCATAATAAAAATACAAAACATAGATAATCATATTTTTTTCAAAAAAATGCAATAATAAATAGTTATCATTTTTTGTGCACGTATTAAATAACTAAAACTTATTTATTACAAATAATCCAATTACCTTTTTATATTGATGAGTCATTTCTTGAGAGAAAAATAGATTTATTAAAATATAAATAGTTAAATGTTAATTTATTCAAATATATACAAAGTTAAAAAATAAATTAATCATATAAGTATACATGTATAATCAATGACATATTTAGAAAATTTTTAAACTTGAATATATGTAGTTATATATAATATGTTTTAAATATTGATTGACTATTGTCTTTTTATTTATAATATTTAAGATTTATAGATATAAATAATAGACAATAATTATTTTTTTTCAAGTAAATAAATTGCTTAATATATCTTAAATAATAATAATAATAATCATACCGTACAAATAATAAAATAAAAAAATAAAAATTAAGGTATTTAAATAGGAGATAAAAGTAGTACAAGTGTATAATGATTAAATATTTAATTTTTATTTAAGAGAGAAATTAGACAAAATATTTTTCTATATGAAATAGAAAGATAATTTATTGTATTTAAATTTTAAAAATAAATAATTGATTAAGTGTAAATTGATGAATTTTATAATAAAATAAATATTTATATAAAACAACATATTAACAGCGCCTAAAAAATTAAAGTGGATTGAATTTTTATATTATATAGTATACTTATAAAACAAAAATAGAGTATTTTTATACTAGAAAAATATTATCAACAAAATATTAAATTTTATATTACTATAAAAATACCAACACTATGCAAATGTGAAAAAAATATTGTTTATATGCAAAGAAAAAATTAAATAATATTTTATATATTTTTTATTTAATTTTTATTTTGAGTTTCTAATATTTAACTGTTATATATTTTTAATAAATTTATTGATGACTCATTAATATAAAGCGATGATTGAATTATTTGTAAAAAATAAGTTTTAGCTATTTAATGTGTATATAAAAAGGTAATAACTATTTATTATTATATTATTTTTTAAAAAAATTATAATTATGGTTGTGTAAGTTTTCACTTTGAATTATGAATTAATGATATTTTATAATAAATTATTTATCTAAACAAATTATATTTAATTACTTAGAATAAATATATTAAATTCAATTTGGTTAAATTTTTAGTTAAACAATATTTTATATAGTTTTTAGTTATTTTCTCTTCTTTGGATTTCACTAAACTTTTTTAAAAAGCTAAAGAATCAATTTTTAGTTATTTTTTTTTCTTTTTTAGGCCTAATAGAATGTTTTAGAAAAGTTCAGGGACTAAAATGATCTTTCATATTTTTTAATAATAATATATTGATTTGAGGATATATTTGAAAAAAATAAAAAGTTTGAGCTTTTTTATTAAAAAGTATAGTATGTAATATATTTGAAGAACACATTAAAATGTGAGACTTTTTTTTTTTGTCATTTAGCCTTTATTTTATACAATAAGTTAGTTTTCCATTTTATTTTATACCCATTTCTCCCTCTTATTTACAATTTTTAGGCTTTTAATTGTCTAATGTTATTAGATTAACAATATTTTAATTTTTCAACATTTTATACTAATTAAATAATTGTTTTATTTGATTTTTATTTCTTTGTGTTTGTATACATTTCTAAACAAGGATGTCTATATTACTCTTAAACCGAATATACAGATACATTACTATTAAAACACAAGTAACTAGTATTTAACTGTGTATATTGGAATTGAAATAGAATTTTGATATATCTATAGTTTAATAATAATATATCTATCATTCAAAATAAATGTACCAAATATGAAAGTATTTTTGTATTTTATTATATGTATATTTACAGTTCAATAATAATACACCTATAATTCAAAATAAAATGCATCAAACATGCAGGTACATTATATTAATATTTAACCATATGTATATTATAATTGAAATGGAATTTCAATATATTTATAGTTCAATAATAATATACCTATCATTTCTATAAAAAATATACTTATAATTCAACTTTAGAAATTAAGATCATTTGTAAACCACCGTTTTTCATGTTTTCATCTATTAATACTTCTTTACGAATGTGAACAAAAAAAATAAACTAATGGTCACTTATAACAACAAAAATCACCAAAAAAATATATCAATAAAATTAGAACAAAAACTTATATTAGTAAATGTTATGAAAAAATCAATCACGAACACCAAATACTAAGTTTATCAGTAAAGAAAAGATATCAAACAAAAATTTTATGATTTTGTGTTCCTATTTTCAATAAAAAATTGTATCTGAAAAGAAAACTTTGAGAATAAAAAAATCGCAGTTGAAATTCGAAGTTAAAAAGAAAACTTTCAAAACAAAAAAATCATAGTTAAAAAACTTAAATCATAGTTATGTTGTCAAAAAACCAAAAAGGTCGTTATTTTCAAATTAAAATCCACAAGTGTGACTAAAAAAATAAACAAAAAATGCAAAAAATGAAATATTGATACATAGGATCATGAAAGCAGCCTAAATACGGGTTTATGATATAATTTGCATTAATTAGTTGAGTTTAACCTTATTAACACATATAATTACATTTGGATTACTATCATGTAATTCTCTTATCCTTATTAAAAAATATCAAAAACTGAGTTGTTACTCTTTTTTTTCCTTCAAAACTATATGAATTACATTTTTTCTTCAAAATTATATGAATATAATACATGTAAATCAATTTAAAAACAAGAAATATGTAATATCAATAATAATTTTCAATTTTCAAGATTAAAAGTTAGACATTTAATGACAAATTATATTAATGATCATTAAATTATTATCATAATTTTTATTGTGATTATATTTTAAAATTTATATAATTCGATTATTAAATTTTAATTAATATTTTATGATAATTCAATTAATAATTTTTCAGTCAAATTAAAGAATGTGATAACTAAAAGCACATCCTGCTAATAAGCAAAAACACATATTTATCTCCTAGTAAAGAGAAATCTACTTTCTTTCTGAAAAAAAAAAAAAAAAAAGGAGAAATCTACTTATTACAGAATATGAGCTAAGGTTTTAATTCGACCCGTGGATAATCAAGTCGACGAAAAAAAGTTATAGATTAGAGGTTGAATTAGGATCAAACCGGAGTATAATTTAATATTATATTATACATAATGTGATTATAATGTTAATTTTATTAATTTTAATTATTAAACAAGTAAAATATTTATATTTGATCATATTTAATTAAAATATTTGATGATAGTATGAAATATTTTAAAAAAGAATTCAATTATAATATGATATAGGAACAATAAAAAATAAAATATAATTATATTTATAAGATTTTTTGAAAATAATAAAATATTTCCATTCAAAAATGCCATATAGCATTTATTACAAAAACCATCATTCTTTAAAATTTCAAATAAATTCCCAATACTATTAAGGACTGCACATTAGTTTAACTCAAATACTATAATATAATTTTTATCATGAAATTTTTTTTATGACTCTACATGTTATTAATAATGAAGATTTTCACCACACTCAATGTTATAGTGTAAAGCGAACTGAATTTCTTTCGGTGCACTAAATTAAATTTGAGATATAGATAATCGATCTTAAGTTTAAAAATTTTTCACCAAGATTTAAAAACATTTGATAAGAGAGATAATAAAACAAAAAAAAAATCTCGATAATAATAAAGAAAAAAATAGATTGAAAATACTCAGTTTATTAAAGAAAATAAAAAAATAATGAAAAAGGTACTTGCTACTAACAAATTTCTAACAATAATCTAAAAAAGAAGAATTTTTTTAATTATACTTATAAAATTAACAACAAAATTGAAAAATTACAAAAAAAAAAAAAAGTCAAAGAAACAACAAGAACATAAGAATATCCTTTTACATGAATATAGCATAAGTTTATTTTTCTTACAAATTTATATTAACCTATTATTGTAAATCATAATTCTATTATATTTTTTTCAATTTTTCTATAGGAAAATTCACTATTTTTAATCTCTTAATATATATAATTAAAATATATTTTTTATTAATAAGTGTGCAAAAATAAATTTAAGATAAAATGATGTGAAAAATAAAATTTAAAAATTAAACAAGAGTTATATAAAATTAATAAAAAGCTAAATAAAATAATATCAAGAAATAAAAAAATATTTTTGTTGCCCATCATCAATATATATATTCATTGTAATAATTAAAATGTCAAAATAATGTGAAGATAATATTTCTATTTATAAATATATTTAAAAATTTTAATATATAGTAAGATTTTAACTTTATGTATAAATTTCTTTTATCTTTATTATTGTGTTATATTACACACAAACTTTATGATTGACATTAAAATTTCTAGACATGGGAATGTAAACAAACTCCAACGTTTCACATTATCTGCCCTTGAGGTTTAATAATGGTTATGGCAAAATAAAAGCATACTGAAAATTTTTTCATTGAATTGAAAAGGACATCTTTCATTTTTAACTAGAGAAAGAGAAATCTTTTGTAAGAATGTTTGTTTTCCTGTATATTGTCCCATGATTATTTCAACTTGTATAGTGTTTTTACAGAAAAATTCATGTCAAATATTCTTATACGATTACACAAGTCATTTAATGGATCTAATTTTTTAGAAATATAATTGAATAATTGACTTTTAATTCGAATTTATGTGGAGGTAATCCATATGGTAATAGAGTATTCAAGAATTTATATTGATAATATTTATTAATTCATCAATTCCCTTATCAAAATTATTGAATATCATATGTTCGCAAGAAACATCCTTATCATCTTCTCATTAAACTTGTTAACATACTCATTTGTTATTGCTAGTACTATAAATTATAAATTAAAATTATCTATAATAAAAAAGTATTATCACAAAATAAAGTTTTACAATTTAACAAAACTATGATTGGATGATTCTAAATCTCGTTTCAATTAATATTTCTTCATTTTTATTAAATCTCTCCATAAAATTACCTGCATTCTTTTATATGTGTATTTATCAAATATTTAAATATAAAAAATACATATTATTAAATAAAAAATTCAAGTAAAAATAAAAATATTATTCTTACTTGTAATTGATTATCACAATTTATCTTTTCTTTAGTGATCCATTTTCTCTTAAAAAATAAATTAAAGTTTTGACATGGAAAATTAAACTAAAAACATTTTTAAAAAAATATGAAATATAGTAGTTCATTTTATATAAGGTACAAGATAAAACAAAAAATATGTAAAAAATTTAACATCTAAAAATTATGAACTTCTATTTTGTCATCAACTTTATGAAAAGAAATAAAATGATAAGACATGACTCATTTGAAAACCAACATTATACTTTCTTTTTGAGAGAACTAAGATTTTATTAGACATCAACCAAATCAAAAAGCAAACTCTTTCCTAAAAATGAAGGAGGTTGCGAAAATACAATAGAGTAAGCGTTTGGCTCTTAACAAATGACCAAAAAAAAAAAAAAAAAAAACCCACCTCTTAGCATTTTCAAAATCAGAAAGGCCTTCCAACTTAGAATGATAGGCATCGACAACCTCCTTAGAGGCTTCTTTTAGTTCCAAAGCATCCGCTTCCCTAACTGACCCAATGCCTTGAAAGTAAAGAGCCTTCCTTTGCAGAAAGCTTCCTTCCTCATCCAACACACACTTACTTTTTTTAAGAAGTCAAAGATTAATTCTATTTTTTTTATATTAATAAATATTGTATTAACACTTTTTACTATACCATTAAAAATGGTATAAGTTTTTTTCCTTTTAAAAAAGTTCTTAAATTGCATGATTGACAATATTGTCTGTATTTTTATTTTTCGTGAAAATAATAAATATTTTAATATATAAAATCAATAAATAAAATCTATAAAAGAAATTATAGCACAAAAAAAATCTAAACCTCATCATTGTTGTTCACTTTTTATATGACTAGAATAATTTTTGATTAATGCTTTTTGAAATACTAAAATTTTAATACTTCATATAGTTTGTTGATTTTAATAAATTGATTTAATTCTTTTTTACTAGACATGATATCAATATTATTTTTTTTAATACAATACTAGAAAATAAGAGACAATTCATTTTTTAACAATTTGAAATTTACAGACACGCATATACACATATAAAAGATAGATAAAGAAAAGGAAAAATAATATAGATGAGTATAATTAATTTTTGAATTTAATTGATAAATGATTGTAGTAATCAATTAACCAATTACTTTTTTGTTTATTTTAAAATTTTTTTAAATTTAGAGTATATTTATCTTAATTTTTTAGATATTTGAAAAATAAAGTAACATTAACTTATGGATATAAATATCTTTATCAAATATTTTAGCTATTTCAAATAATTACAAATTTCAAAGATTAAAATAATATTTGTTATTATAGTTACTTCAAATAATCATAATTTTAAGGATTAAAATAATAATTAGTTCTAAAAAAAATCATCTATCCAATTGAAATGTATAATTTAAGATTATTATTGTCAATTCAAAAAAGTTATATACTCTTTTATGTCTAAAAATTTTTTTCTTATTTAGCCACTTTTATATATAGTATAGAAAAATACATTAAAAAACCCTATAGTCAAGTGTAGGATTTGTTGAAACTTGAAAACTTCATTCATACAAAAAAAAAAAAAAAAAAAAAATCTTGGAAATAAAAATGGTAGGATTGGTTTTGTCTTGCAAAAACTTAGACCAATTGGAAGCTACGATTAAATTAGGATAACTTATTATAAAATCCTTGAGGTTTGACATAATTTATTAATGAGGATCCATATTCAGAAAATAGAACTATTTAAATCTCTATAATTCAAACAATGGATCCTATATTTGAATCAAGAGTTTAGGTAATTTCTTCAAGAGGTTCTATTTCAAGTTCAGCAAACTAAATCCCCCAAAAATATCTCATAAATTAATATCTTGAATCTTTATCACTTAACCTAAGGTTCAGCTAGATAAAATTGTTTAATTTATAACAACTAGCACTTTTATTGGATGATTATACTTATCTACAGAGTGCATGAAACTAAAAGGGGAATACTCACGCATAATGCAATATTTTGTAAGTAAATAATTCTTTTAATGCTTATCTTTTAATACTAATATGAACTAATGGTTGAAGAGTCTTTGGAGGCTATCTCTCCATGAATTTGAAGAGAAGAGGTCTTTTTCTCAGCCAGTGATCTTGAATTGAGATGGAGATTCCACTTTTACATGAGGAATGTATATACTAATACAGATGCATAAATAATAATAATAATGATAAAGAAGAGGCTCATAATGTCACCTTTCTTTCATGCTAATAAAAAGCACTAATACAGATTACTTGGAGAGCTGGGTATGATTGGGACAGCTTGCTTGTGCTAGTTAAACACTAAAGACAGCTGAATTATATTTAAACCATAAGTTCAGGAGCACAGACTAGAGGATTCACCCAATAACTGAAAAGTGCAAATGTTAATATAATTACAAAAACAAAGCTAATTAAACAAAGATTTTAAAGCAAGTGTATGAGCCTTAAGGATTAGGCCAATTGGTCATGGTTCACATTTAACACAATCTGAGTCAGCTTACCCTTCCATCTTGACCCTATCTCGTTATTTATTTGTAAGAATAAGCTCAACCCCATCATAATGATATAAAATTTGCGTAAAGTTTTTCAGGCTGCACATGGATGAGTTGATGCAAATAAGTAGATAACTAGCTATGCGTGCCCAAACATATGCTTAGTGGCCAATTTGCTCATAGATATTGATATAAGTTGGTGAAATATTCTATTAAAAAACTTAAAATATGGTTTGATTATCAGCAATGAAGCATGTAAAATTGGTAATGTAACTTTGATTCTTGATCATTAGTGCGTTTGATAAAGAAAGTGATAAAAGAATAGATTTAAAACTAAGAAAATATACTTATTATTATCGTTGATTCTCATATGAGATTATCATTTTCATTCCCTATTACTCATTCTTGTTTCCATATCATTATTGTTAGAATTTGATTTCAAATAGCCAAACGAAACGGCATTAGAAAGAACATAATCTCTCTTTATGAATTTTAAATTCAAATGAGATAGGGGAAGCGTTGAGGATAAGAAAAATTGAAAGTGGATGAAATCTATGGTTTTAAAAGTAAAATAATCTTGTCACTACTTATTCAAGCGTTGCTAGAAAAATACTTTGTTACATTAGGAGCAATACTGTGGATTATATAACATGTTAATTAGAAAAATAAAAAAATTATTCATAATTATTTATATAAAATTATTATTTTACCAATAACTATCTATATTTAAATATTATTTTTATTTTTATTAAATATAATACATATTAACTCAATATATATATATATATATATATATATATATATATATATATATAACAAAGAATTTTTCATAATTTGCTAAGTTGGTTTTCTAGGTATAAAGCAAAGGAATAAGATAAAAATGAAATATTGCCGAATATAATACATATTAACTCAATATATATATATATATATATATAAAACAAAGAATTTTTCATAATTTGCTAAGTTGGTTTTCTAGGTGTAAAGCAAAGGAATAAGATAAAAATGAAATATTGCCAAACCCAGATCAACAATCAGCAATAATTAACTAAAAGGGTCTTATAAATCCAAGAGATAAAAAGATTGCTATGAAATTATATATTTTGCATGTTTGTTGTGACATTCAATCTATTGAGAAGATCAATAATACATGTTCAGTCTTAGTTGGACCAGTCTTTCGTCCAATATCCAGTGCACAATAGTGTCAGATTAAGTACATACATGTAAACAATGGGACCCCTACAATATTAATTAATTTATTATGCTGCCAATTTGAAGACCCACTATGAGCAAGTTCTGAATTGATGGTTCCCCTCCCAATGTCCTTTTCTTTTCCTTTGAGTTATTTCTGGCTAATATATTTTTGGCTTCTGTGACAAAGTGAGAACCCATGAGGATTCAAAAACAATTGATAATTTATTCTTAAGATTGCAACTTACAACACATAAAACAAAAAGAAATAAGCTAAGCCCAATGCAAGTTTTAAATATTAGTAATATATAAAATGTCACCCCCATTAACTCTGTGCATCTTCTTTTCAAGCATTGGCTCCCTATTAATTTACATTATAAGTTCAACGCCTTGCAGATCAGACCATACGTTAGATTCCCTCTTCTGTACAGCTTGTTATGAGAAAGAGAGAGAGAGAGATAAAATATTTGATTTTTGAAGCAGAGGAGAAGGATTTTTTTTTTTTGGTCTCAAACTAGAACAGAGGTAAGGTAATTTGAACGATTCTACTTTTGGGTTGCACCATATTTAGAATTAGTTTTTGTTGATTTACAGCACTCATTCATTTCCTCTGATGATACTTCTTATTGATAATTAATGAAAAAAATAAATATCCATTTAAGTTTTGTGCAAGTCTGATTCTATGTTCATCTATTGTTTGAAAGCAATAGTTTGAACGCTTCACATCTCATAACATTCATGTGCGGACAAGAAGAAGCAATAGTCTTTTAGTCAAATCCATACTCATGATACAGAAAAAAACAGTTATAGGTCTGACTACGAGGCCCACCATGAGAGGTAATACATGTATACATCACATGCAGATTTCTTCTATACAACTATTACTTACTGTTACATTCATCTGCTTTTGGCTTTTAGTCTTTGGTCAGAACCACTCAATTAAATGTATATGTACAGGCTTCAATGGCAGCATGGAATCCAATTCTGTGGAGACAGAGCTAAGCGTTCCCAACCAAAAATGGCGGTTCTTGTGAAGCAGACCTGTGAAGAAAACAATGGTACCTCCTTATCACCTCTCAGTCTGTGACATTATTCAAAGTGCATACAGGGAGGACAATACATCGGAGGTTTTTTTAGCTTTCTAAGAAAAAAGTGAGATCTACTACAGGCATCAAGATTTGAGAAGCTTCAGTCATGGCCATTAATGAAGAAGAAGCATCAGCATCGCTTTCTGGTGAACTTCTTCAAGAACATGTAACTGGGCTTACCATCAAGATTTCAGCTGCTTGCAGCAGCAGCAAAGCTGATAAAGGCATGTTAACTAATCTTCCTTCTTCAAATTCAGATTTACCTTCTCCAAATTTAAAGAGCTCGATTGAATCATCCCCATACAACTCCCCTTCCCTAGTATCACCGCCCTCATCAGCATTCGTTTCAGCCCTGCAATCACCATACATATCACCAAGAGCTACTATAATAACCCCAAAACCTCAAGAGAACCCAACTCCAACAGAGAATCCAACACCAGTCGTCCACCCATCACCTCCGGTTTCATCATACAGGGGTTCACAGTCAGATGACGTACCAAGCAGCTCCTACACTCCCCCATCAGACCAATATGAATATTCAGATGACCCAGCTGATGCAAAGCTCAAGTATGTAACCTGTGTCCCAGTTCCAGTTCTGGATCCTGCCCCGCCACGCATCTCCTTCTCATTTCCTGTACCTCGTATTTCCTTAAAAGGGTCTGTTTCCCCAGCTGCAAATGCCAAACTCAGTAACTATGATGTTTACATAGGCTTCCATGGCCAGAATCCTAATCTTATTCGATTCTGTAAATGGCTTAAATCTGAACTGGAGCTTCAGGGAATTGCTTGTTTTCTTGTTGATAGAGCCAAGCACTCATATCAAGGTCATGAGATTGCAGACAGAGTTATCTGCTCCGTAACTTATGGGGTTGTGGTGGTGGCTAACTCTAGCTTTCTTAACCATCTCAGCTTAGAGGAGATTAAATTCTTTGCTCAGAGGAAGAACTTGATTCCAATTTTCTTTGGCACGAGACTTTCTGAGATCACGGGTCTTCTTTACTGTAATTCAATTGATAATAAAGAACGCAAAGAAGCAATTGATGGACTACTGAAGTCTCACGAGCTCAAGCTGGAAGCCAATGAGGGTAACTGGAGGAGCTGTACAGCTAAAGCTGCAGGGCTATTGAGAGCAAAGCTAGGGCGAAAAAGTATGGCTGAGAAAGATGCAGTAGAAGGATATGAAGAGCTCCCATTCCCACGTAACAAATATTTTGTGGGTAGAGAGAAGGAGATAACAGAGATTGAAAATGCCTTATTTGGATGTGGGGATAGCCCTGACCAAAAGTATTCTGTTCCAATCATTAAAGGGGAATCCAGTGGGCAATCTGAGGAGGGCTTTGCAAGCGAGGAAAGTGAGACGATCGCCAGCCAAGCGGAGAGATATATTAATTTAGATTTGGGAGGAAAATGCAAAGAACCAGCATTAGAAGCTTGGGTGGAACCATTTATGGGAAGGAATTCCTCAAGGAGGTCTAAATACAAGAAATCGAAAAGTGGGAATTACAAGAGCCTGGGAACCAGCAGTGTTTTCTGCATAAAAGGAGTTTCAGGGATTGGAAAGACAGAGCTTGCACTAGAATTTGCTTACAAGTATTCACAGAGATATAAAATGGTCTTGTGGGTCGGTGGTGATGCTCGATATTTCAGGCAGAACATACTGAATCTTTCACTAACTTTGGGGTTGGATGTGAGCGCTGATGGTGACAAGGACAGAGAGAGAATTAGAAGCTTTGAAGAGCAAGAATTTGAAGCATTCAAGAGAGTCAAAAGGGAGCTGTTTAGAGACATTCCATTTCTTATTATTATTGACAATCTTGAGACAGAAACAGAATGGTGGGAAGGAAAGGACCTATATGACTTGATTCCACGGAACACTGGAGGATCACATGTGATTATCACAACCAGACTGCCCAAGGTGATGAATTTTGATATGATGCAGCTTCCACTATTGCCATTGTCAGATGCAATGATCTTATTGAGAGGAAGAAAGAAAAAGGACTACCCAAGTGAGGAGCTTGAATATCTTCAGAAATTTGAGGAGAGACTGGGAAGGTTGAGCTTTGGTTTGTGGGTGATCGGATCACTTCTTTCAGAGCTTTCAATTTCTCCATCCACACTCTTTGAAGCTGTGAATCAAGTTCCACTCGAAGATAGTTCTGCATACTCCTGTATGAGTGTAAATGATGAGCAATTCTGTAAAAACAATCCTTTCCTAATGAAGCTTCTACGTTTTTGTCTCATCGTCTTGCAGCAAATAAATGGCACCAAGAACCTTCTTGCCACAAGAATGCTTCTAGTTGGCGGTTGGTTCGCTCCAGCACCCATTTCAGCAACTTTGCTAGCAACAGCAGCTAAGGATATGCCTACTTTTGGAAACAGGTTTAGAAAATGGACCAAATGCCTAAGCCTCATATTTGCATGCTGCTCTGGTTGTGGATTAGCACCACAAAGTGATGAAGATTCAGCCAGTCTTCTTGTTAAACTGGGATTAGCACGAAGAGCCAACAGACAACCTGGATGCTGGATTCAGTTACACCCCATAACTCAAGTTTTTGCAAGAAGAAAAGAAGGTTTATCAGCGGGCAAGGCCACAGTACAGGGAGTAAGGAAAAGTGGTAACCCGTTAATCAACTCGGATCATTTATGGGCATCTGCATTCCTAGTCTTTGGATTCAAATCAGAACCCCCACTTGTCCAACTTAAGGCAATTGATATGGTTTTGTACATAAAGAAGACAGCACTTCCACTGGCAATCAGAGCCTTCACAACCTTCTCAAGGTGTAATTCAGCACTAGAGCTCCTGAAAGTATGCACTAATGCACTCGAAGAAGTAGAGAAGTCATTTGTGTCACAAATACAAGACTGGTGCCATGATTCACTTTGTTGGAGGAAGAAAATACAAGGTCATCAAAGAGTGGACGAATATGTGTGGCAAGATGTGACACTGTTGAAGGCCACCTTACTTGAAACTAGAGCAAAGTTGCTGCTGAGAGGCGGGCATTTTGATAGTGGTGAAAAACTATGTAGGACTTGCATAAGCATTCGGACAGTGATGCTTGGCCACAGCCATGCTCAAACCTTGGCTGCGCAAGAAACACTAGCAAAGTTAGTGAGGATGAGAAGCAAAATATGATATTCTCGATATACTATGGGGAGATGCTCAGTTTTGTTTGCATGTAATCGCTTTAGTTAGAAATATAACCATAAGTTAGTTCAGTTTTCTCTTCCCTTGCACATTACCATATCAAGTTCAAAAACCAAGAATCTGATGACATTTCATTTCTGATATTTGTAAGATAATTTGCTAAATTATGGAAGTCCCATGATTCTTTGAACTCTAATGAGAGATCAGAAAATGAAGAAAACAATTAAAGGATCGTTTATAGGGAGTGGAAAGCATAGGCAGAAAAACAAAAGAATGGTAGTTGAGAATAGTTAGTTTCTTTGTCTGAATCTGATTGATCAATGGTGCAAAGGCCCCATGTTAGTATGGACGGTACACAGAAGGTGTCTCTGGTCTACCATGACAGCTCCACAAGATTGTGTATTTCAGGAATTACCAAAACCAAAACAATCTAAACATCTAGACAGATTCAGGAATTAGCTAAAGCAACTCCAACTCAAACCATTTGGAAATTACAATTGCTGAGCTGAATCAATAAAACACGAAAGAAACACACTGTGAAAGCAACAGAACACAACCATCCCCTAAAACACAAGCACACTTGACGAAAACAGTATCAGACAAATTTACACAGCTCACAAGCAAATAATAGAAACAATCACACTAAAGAGTCATGAAAGAATCAAACAATGATGGGTCAGTTAAGTCCTATTATAAACTAAATTCACCACGATCAACGGGAACAGCTCCATATCCAGACACCGCAGAAGAAGTTGAACCGATCAAGCGCTTAATTGCAGCCTCTGGTTCTTCAACAAACAACCCATCTGAGTTTCTTAAACCGGCATGGACCCCACATACCAAAGCCCCAATAGCAACCCCTAGTACCAAACTCCAAAAAGCACCGCTCAACCAAATCGCCAAAAGCGAGGCCAGTACCAGAGATATAAGAACCATACGATCACTCGCTTGATAGCCATATAAGACCAATGGGTCTTCTCTATACAAGTAGAGGAGCAACCAAAGGGCCAAGAGGAGAGCGAATCGGAGTAGGGCAATAGGGGATCCGATGAGAGATAGGGCGGCGCAGGAGGGGACCATAATGGCGTAGTTGATCCGGAGGCGGGTCAGGGCGGTGGATGAGGAATCAGGGCGGCTGAAGGCCCCGGATACGATGAGTTCGGGCCAGGGGCGGAGGCGGGAGACGTTGGCGGTGAGGTACTGAAATGACCGGGAAATGACGTCAGCGGGGGAAATAGGAATGCTTGTATAGGTTGCTGGGACCGCGGAGGAAGCCGGTTGGGTCATTTTCGTGTTTTTTTGGTTTAGTTAGGATTTTGCAAGTTTGACCGGTTTGACCACAACTACCCTTCAATTCTGGGGTGGGTTTGATTAGTTGGCAAGGTCATGAGGAAAGGATAGGGCGATGTATAGGCCAATCCCCTGGCTTTGTGGGGACATTGTAGTCTGGACGACGGATACGGGTACCATAGAAGACATGTTTAATGAGGGCATCATTTGCATGATAAATGTATTTTTATTAATACAAAATTAAATATTAGTATTTAAATTTAATAATTTTTATATTTTATATTTTAAAATATTAATAATCTTTATTTTTAATTTAGATTAATAAAAAATTAAAATATCAATTAATAAAATATACAAAAACTTATAATGTATTAATTGCAATGAGAATATAGAATAAAATTTAGCTCATTATTTATATATAAAGAGTTAAATCAACTTCTTATTACTATTATTATCATTTCTAAAGGTGTTAAAATAGGTCATGCATGTGAATACAATTCATTAATACATGTAAAATTAATGGATTGGAATTGAATTTAAATGAACCTATATCATAAACGACATTTATAGTGCGGTATGATTGGGTCGTATAATAGATTGACATGTGAATCCGTTATAATCAATTTAATTTTATATGTTGTGTCAATTCAACACAAATTTATTTATAATCTACATAATATATAATATCAAGGTTAAAATGATCATTTGTATAAAAATATATAGATATTTTTTTTTATGTATTTGTATTTATTGAATAGAATTTAGATAATATTCATTTAAAACTTTTATGTATTTGTGTTTCTTTGTAATAATATTTAAATTTTATTGTTATATTAATTTTCATTTAGGTTTTTTATTAAGATTTGTTTTGAACCTTGAAAAATATATGATTATGGATAATATTTTAAATAATTAAGTAAAAATATAATATTTTTTAAATTATAAATTTATATAAAGTAAACATATTATATCGAGTTCTATGACCCATATACGATCCAATTAAGTAAATATATTGCACATGTCGTGTTCGTGTAACTCGTTTAAATTTTTTGTCGTGTTAGGGTTGAGATATTTTGATATGATTAATAAATGGGTCATATTCTTATTAACTCTAATCATGTCACCTAAGTGGGTTGATACGACATGAACACGACCCACCACACCCCTTGATCTTATTTAATAAACAATTATTCATTTTTATGAAGTAGCATCAAGAAAGTGATATTTTCTGAGAAATTAAAGGTTGAGATTTACGGTATTTGATTCGTGTATTTGCCATAGAATATGCACAATAACTCTGTTTGATTACTTACTAATTTTCTAGAAAAATATAAAATAAAACATTATTTTATTTCTAAACTATTAATATAAATAATTTTATTTTATTAAATAAATTTATTTAAAAAATAATTATAAAATCATTTGAGAAATGTCTAAACTTTTTTAAAGAAGTTGTATTTATTAATTTTTTCTGAATAAATTATTTTTCTATATTGAAAAAATTGAAGAGAAAAAAGATATATAAATTTCTTTTAACTTTATACTTCCTTATAACTAAACGCATAGAAAAATATCACTTTTTAAGAAATTGTCACAACATTTTGCGAGTGATACTCAAATGATACTTAATATGATATTATTTCACAATTCATGCACTTGCAAATATACATAAAATTAAAATTTATGCATCAACAAGCACTTAAAGGAAGAATTCGTTATTTCTAAGTTTTTTATAATCTTTTTATGATTAAATAACCCAAAAAATTTAGGAGTTTAGTAGGTTTCTCCTAGATTTTCTTCAATCATGTGAGTTAATTTCAAATTTCTTCAACGATTTTCAATTCTGTTTATTAAGATTAGATTTTAACAATTTATTGAAGGTTATGAAAATAGGAAAGAATATGAAAATAAAAAGTAGTTGATATTATTTTTTTTTGTTTTATTATATTTTAATATTTCTATTGCCCTCTCCCCCGTGAGATAAAAGAAAGTCGTCCTATGATTTATCTTTTCCAAAAAAAAAAAAAAAAGAGGTATCAAAGAAAAATATTTGATTTATTGATTCAGACTCATTCACCAAATGCTTAAATTGGAGAATGCAAGTGGTGAATGGATCTTGATGAGAAAATAAAGGGATATGGAGCTTCAAGGTGTTAAGTGGTATTAAATCATTTCAACATGTTCGTGGATTGATTTGAAATTTATTTTTTAAATTATTGTTAAAAATAATTACACTTTGGTTCATCAAAATGATTAAATATTTCATATGTTCATTGTATAATCCTAAGATGGTGCTTAATTAATTTTCAATTAGCATAACGAATTTAGTCTTAATCTTAGGGGAGATATGCCCTAAATACCTTTTTTAGGAGAGCATAAATTCTTTTAAATAAGGAGAGAGTGTTTACAAATTATTATATATTTCAACGAAGAAATATCTTTAAATTGGTGTCTAGGGCTTTTTTTGTTATTTTTTTAAATAGGAAATATTTCTTTGAATGTGTGTAATTTTTTTCCTAAAAAGAGAGTGTTCTGAAAAAAATTATTTATTTAAGGAAGAGAACTTTCTTCATTTGTGATTTCTCGAACTTTCTTCATTTGTGATTTCTCGAACCTAGCTATTATCCTTTTTTTTTTTTTAATGTTTTTGAATATTTTGAAATTTGTTTTTGAACCCATTTTATACATGATTCCAAAAAAGAAGAGATGTTTTAGTATTTGATAAAATAATTTTTTATATATGGTTTATCGCTTTGGATCTTATTGAAGTATATTGATTTTGTTATCATTTAAAAATGAATAGAATATTGATCATGCAATCTTAAAATTAATATAATATTATCTTAATCATATATTTGAATAACAATAAAACCTTGAGAATTTTAATCTTACCTTTAAGCGTTTTTATTTTAGTTAGTCATATAAACAATTATAAGCTTGGCAATCACTCAACTGGACTCACATAAATAACTTCTTGGTATTAGTCAGAATCATTGTCAAATTAGTTTGTGGGTGCCAAAATGCAAAGAAAAGATACAAATCCTTTACATATTTGCTAAAAATAATTTCATTTATAATTTTCATAAAATTAATTGTATGAAATTAATTATGATGAAAGTAAATTATACTAACTTTAATCAAATTAACAAATAAATTCTAAATTGATCCGGTAAAGTTGAATAAAATTACTAGATTTGCAATTAATTATATACTTAATACTTTTGATATTAAATATGAAAATTTATTTACAAATTAACTGTAATAAAGAAATTTGTTTTGCAAATAAAATGAGTATGATATTCATTTGATCAAGATATAATGTGGATTTTATTTGCAAATTCATATTCAAAATCATTAGAATTTCAACAACTTTATCCGAGAACACTGTTCTTTTAGTTTTAAAAAATTACTTAAACCAGTTAATTCTAGAAAGAGTGTATTGTTTTTCAGGAAATGTAATATTTAAAATGAACCATAAGATACCAAATAAAAGAATTTATTTACAATGTAGTTTCATTCATAAATAAAATGATCATTTACATTGGGTTCTTAATACATGATATGTATATCATCAACTTTCACATAAATTTGAAGCTTCACTACAAATTTAAAGATGCTTGCACCAAAATACTTCTTATGAATAGTATCTTTCTACTTCAAGACATTATTACAAATTCTTAATGAATTAAGTTTCAGTCATATTAAGGAATGGAGATCCTCGCACAGCTTATTCTTGCTTTTAGCCTAATTTGGCACTTACAAGCCCTTCAATGGATCCAACCAAAGCAAATATTGCTGGAAAAAATATAAAAAATTTGAAGGCTTGAAGCATGATCCACTTACTTGTCCAAGCTTCAACGTTTCTCTGCCTGCAGTACATTTCCACAGGAAAATATATCGTCAAGGGGAAAAAGTTAAAGGCTCCTAACACTCCAATCACCTGGTTGAAGTAAGGAAAGATCATTGAAATTATTGTCGTTGAAATTATGTATGCCGTTCTGAAACACAACCTGAAGCAATTCAATTCAAAAGCCGGTGTAAATGGGAGTTTGAAGATGAAATTCTTGTTTATAAATCCGCTGTTTGGGCATGTCTCTGCAAACCATTTTTCGACAGTCGCAAATACTGCTTGACTAAAAACCTGGCGAGACAACAAAACACCAACATAACTTGTATTATTAGTAGTTAATTATAGGCTAAGGAGAACAATATGACAGATAGATGTTAGAAATACCTGATAGCCTCCAAGTAGATGAAGGATGACACAAGCATTAGCAAAGTTGATAAGCCAATATGGTTCATAAAATCCAAAATCTGTCAAGATATTCCCAGGTGTATCTTCGCCAAAAGCTGCATATCCAAACCCTCCACAGCAGAGATAGAAGAATGCTGAGATGGTAAGTGCTATTGTCGAGGCCTTCTTCATGAGCTTACCTTCTGGTGGAGGCGATTTTAAGGTATCCTTCAATAGTGGAAGTCCCATTTTTTATATCAGTAACCTTTTTAAATGCAAATTATGGACTAATCTAAAATCATAATAAGTCATCCACACCTGTATTTCAAAAAGAATTAAGGCATAAGGGAATGAAAATCCGATATCACCTAATGCTTGTGATATCCTCCATACTTTATCCGTTGCGCTGCAAGTGGAGACTCCTGTAATGCTACCCTTAATATGTCCATTCTCTGTAATTTACAAAAAGAAAACAAATATCAAAGCAAAATAAGATTTCTAACGCAAATAACAAGAGAGATGGTAAGCTACATGTGCAACATAGTCTGATAGTTAAAAGTGCATCTTATGAGGAGTGGATCTTGAGTTTGATTCCCCATTCACCCATGTGGTGGTGAAAGGGGAGGGCTATGCTTTTAGTGCTTACAATGTTGTTCAACCTAATAGACCTCCCATGAACTTAGAAAAAAAAAAAAAAAAAAAAGATGATTAGCTACTGTACCTATTACTTGTGCGAAGCCAAGTGAAAAGCCTATGGAGGAGTATGCGAAAGACATGATTGCAGCAACAACTGATAGCCATTGTATATTATGGAAATCTGGTATTTGAGATAATATGATTTGAACAGCTCCGAATATTAGCATACATGAAGTGTCTGAATATTCACATGTCGCCTTATGTCCTTCTTTATGGTAACAATTTGATTTCTGAATCGCCCTTCATTGATAGAAAAATAAAGGGGGAAAAAAAACAGCATCAAATGAAATAGAGAATATCACTGATACAGTGTTCTGTGTTTTATTAGTAGATTTTTTTTTTTGGGTCTCCGAAAGGTAACAATTTGTTCAAAATGAGTAAGATATCTCCATATTTACATTGATTTATGTATTGCATTAGCATAATTTATTAATATAATTGAAACGAAATCAGTAACTTACAAATCAAATTGATAAATCAAATCATAATGATACAGATGAAAAATGAAAAAGACAAGATTAGATCATAAACACACCTCATACTAATAGCGGATATTATGGTGTAGGTAATTCCGGTACCATATAAGGTCAGTTCTACAAAGATGCCACATATCCGAGCAGCCTTTTTTCCTGAATCAATGCCAACAACACCAATCGTCAAAGTGACATCTTTTTAACCCATACAAACTAGAACAGAGAGAACGGTTCATTAAAGTTCAAATCGGCTTAAAACCAAACTTGGTTCTATTGTGTAGTTCTTAGTAAATTGTGTCTCATTTCAAAATTAGTTAGATTGATTCACTAAAGATCATTTATTATCTGCCGATGAGTCCTAAAATGTGCCATTAGTTGGTGAGGTGATAATTTGGTCACCATGGATGATCAAGGCCTAGTTATTAGGCTTTTTCAGAAATAGTTTCGAGATTCAGGGAGTAGTTCTTTGATGGTTAAACTGTTGGCGAAATCTAATGGCTTTTCCAAGTTAACCTTTAGAATTAAATCCATATGAAGTCTATACAATAGCCAAAGATAATCGATTTAGAGGCTGATTTTTTTTTTTTAAATCAACCTCTCTTCTGAAGAGACCTTTTCTTTAGAAAGCAATCATAATCGCAGCAATCAACTTCCTAATTGATGGATTCAGCAAACAAAATTTCCATGAAAAACTATTTAACGAACTGGAAGTCAAATAAAAGGCCAATAGAAAAGAAAAGAGAAATTATTTTGTCATCATCTTTGGTAGATCTTTTCAACACATTCTTTTCTGAAACTGATTTTCCATGACTGCACTGATTCTTATCTTCAGATCGACTTAAAGATAAGCCAACACCATTGTTACTGAGATAAGCCATCAACAGTAAGTCCATAACTCTATTACTCACCCTCTTCTGCTGCCGCTCCCACCTCACCAAACGCCACTCCTTCTCCGTTTCCACCACATCTACCTCGTGTAGGAATTAGAGTGGAGTTAATGATAAAAAACACAATAACAAGTCCAACGTAGCGATGAAATTGCCGTCGGTCATGGATGAAGTCGTCAGTCAGGGGGTTATTGCTGCCTGAGCTGGTGGCGACAGCAGCTTCGAGACTGTTACTCCTAACAATCAAACTCCCCCCCCCTTCCTCGCCTTCTCCTCTCGCGGAATCCCCAACTGTCAGCCTAATCTTAGTTTTGCTTGACCAATTCTCCCTCAAATCATCCCACTCCTTCTTAGAGGTTGAGACGTGATGGACAGGTTTGATCAAGAAGGAGGATCGCGCCGCTTTGGATTCCGCCGTTGATGAGCTGATCCAGCGAGCATCTTGATAAGCTGGTTCGCTATTGATTTTGGGAAATTACAGACCAAGGAGGTTAGGGATTAGGTTTATAAAATAAGGCCGATTTCTATATGGTTAACTTTGCATGGCAGTTGCCGACTTAAATCCAGAAATGGAGTTCTCTCTGTTTGTTTCTATAGTATACAGAGAAAGGATAAGGAAGAAGGGTAATTTAGTCATTATAGAAGATTTTCTTCAAAAATATTAGCCTTTTTTTGGGTTAACTAATTAAATAATCGATTTTTTTTGTTATCAACAACTACAGTGATAGATGGGAGAATTGAAGTCTCTAAATTTAATATATATATATATATATATATATTAAATTGTTTTGAGTTATAAGTCGAGTAAAGTTACTTTCAATTATAGATTAAATTAAATTATTAAATCAAAATATAAACAAAATAAGTTTTAAGTCAAGTTGAGTTATTTTTAATTTTAATTCTTTTAAATAAAAATATTTTAAAATTTAAATAAATTTAATTATTTAAATAATTTAAATTGAACCAATTAAATCAATTTATGATCAAGTAAAAATCGGGTTAAGTCAAATTGACTCATAAATCAAATTAACTTTATATTTCTACAATTATGAAATAAATCAAGTTATTATTAAACGGGTTCAAATCAAGTTAGAAATTATCGTCTTTATCAAAACACAACAAAAATTACTTTCAGAATAACCAAAAAATATTTTAAGATAAAAGATATTATAATTTTAGCAAAAAATTATCTCTTTGCAACAGCAACGGCGCTATACATACTCTTCACCTTGGAATAGTTTCATAAATACTATTTCTGCAATCCAAAATTAGGGATGCATCACTCCAACAAGGATATCTTTATCTATTTTCGTTTAGTACATGTTATACTAACACGCAAGGAGGTAATTGCCCCCAAAATAAACCTTTTTATGGTGAGTTTATTTTTTGAAAAACAAAAAATAATAATTAAGATGTGCCCTCGTTATAAAAAAAATTGCATATACTCCCACTCAAAAATTTATATTCACTTGATTAATAATTTACATTTATTCATATCTAAAGGTTTACATAATTCAATTATTATATGAAGATGGATTAATTTGAATTAATAAATGTGTTGTGACTTAAACTTATTAATTCAATTTTTTTTTAATCAAAATAGAGCTTTCTATTTTAATATATAATTCATTTAATATGCTTTATCAAATTTGATTGATATATTAAGTTTAAGTTAAATTATTAATATTATTTTTATACTTCTCACTCCTACAATAATATTATTATTACGATCATTCCATCTCATTATTTTGTAAAATTTTTTACATGATTTGTTAATTGGATGTAATGAAAGTAATATTATAAATAGTAATATTTTATGTTATATATTAAAATAAATTGATATCTCAATTTAATATTAAAGTGAGACTATCTATAAATTAAGATTTAAATTCAAAATTTTTTAATAATGAATCAACTATCTTTCAATATCATTTTATTTTGAAAATAATATATGAGTCGTGACTTAATGATACCAAAATATCTCTAGTGCAATGAGATTGTTAGTATGAAATTACGTTGAGATCTAATTAACTTAAAAATCTATAATTATAATTTTAAAATATGAAAAGTATTAAAAAATTATATATATATATATATATATATATATATATATATATATATATATATATATATATATATATATATAGACACACAGACAAAAAAACACAAAAATATATAATCATATATATAAAATATAAAAATAAATAAAAAAATATATATATATATATATATATATATATATATATATATATATATATATATATATATATATATATATATATATATATA
>CATIWR010245445.1:0-39006 GCA_949677035.1 Omphalea diandra | reverse complement strand
GTAATACAACGTTTGACCAAGCAAAGAAGTTGACAGAGCAAGTTTTTGTCCAAGTCCGTTTATAGAATGTTAATTTCTTGCATAGGCTTAAATTTTCATTTTCTCCCAGTTACTATTACGTTAACCTAGTCATTATCGTCTATTGTAAATAATGCATTTTTAACTTTTTTTTATTATAATTTCAATAAAGAATTCATTTTTATTAAATTATATATATATATATATCAACTAATTATAAAATAATAGATTTTTTAATTTTCCTACTTAAAAATAATATTTTAATTATTAAAATTATTATTTTATTTTGAGTTAAATTTTGACAATGATGTAGTGCTTTAAAAATCTATAAAATAAAAAAAATTGTTTGACACAATAAAAAAATTATATATATATATATATATATATATATATATATATATATATATACAATGTAAATAAGCTAGGCTAGCCTTTGGATTCCTTTAGTATTTCATTCAATTATCAATTGATTTTTGAAAGTCCAATCGGCTCAGCTGGGCCTTGATGCTCATTCCTTTCCCATGCTAAATAGAGGTGAACACACAGCCGGTTAGGTTAATTCAGTTTAATTTTTTTCAAAATCAAATTTTATATATTTAAAATTGAATCAAATTAAAATTTTTGAAAAAATCAAATTAACTGAACCGATTAAACTAAAATTTATGTGTCTATAAACTGAACCGAACCTATAAAGTTCAATCTATTCGATTTAATTAAATTACATGTATTTTAAATCTGATTCAATTCAAATTGGTTTGATTTATTAATAACTTTGATTAATTCGATTTTTTGTCTAAAAAATCGAAATGAAAATTAAAATTATTTTAAAATTAAAACCTAACTGATTTTATTAAAGGATCAAAATGAATTGAACTGAACCAACGTGATTCGATCAATTTTTTAGGTCCGGTCCAGTTTTTACTTGCCCTAAAAAGGTCTTTACTCAATCTACATGGCTTTATATTTGTTGGAAAAAAAAAATCTACATGGCTTTATATGTTTACACTTAAAGAGTTGTTTGATCATCATATTAAAAATTTAAAATTAAAATATTTAATATTTATTTGATAATAGTTTTTTAAAATTTTTTAATATTTTAAGTATGTTTGATAATATTTTTTATTAAGAACTTAATTTTAAAAAATCACTTAATCTGATAAGTATAAAATTTTTACTTAATGAATTAAGTGATAAAAAATTTACTATTTTAATATATTTCATTACTATACTCCACCATAATTATCACCATTTATTATCATAATAATTTTCTATTGATAAAAATATAATTAAGTTTTAAAATATTAAAAATAAAATAATATGATAAATTTATCTTATATTTTTAAAATATTAAAAATAAAATAATATGATGAATTTATCTTATAATTATATAAGAAATTTATGTTATATATATTTCACAAATATAGTAATAAAATATAGCATTTTCTTGGATTGTTCCTATAATTATTACTCATCAAAATTGCATTTGATTGTTTTAAAGAAATAAAAATAAAGTGATAAAATTATATAACTGTACTACATCAAAAAAAAAAAAAAAAAAAAAGAAGCCAAACACTATTTCGCACTTCTGTATGTAACAGTGCCACTTAATCAATAAAATACTTAATCTTTTAGCTACTGTTTGCTTATGTTCAATAGTTAACGATGATGAGCGTTTCTACTATATTCCCATGCTTTTTCTGTGTTTTTTCTTTGTTCGAAAGAAGCTTTTTCTGTGATGTAAACAATAGATTCAAACCGAACTGGGCATGTAATTGTATTCAGACTGGTTGGAGAGGTAGTGCAAGTTGTCATTTGATAGTCAAAAAATGGTAATCATGTCTTCACTATAGCTTGTTTCTTTTCTAGCCAGTACAATTACTATCAGAACCTTCATGCCCTCAGAAGAAATGGGCTTGCATAGGATACAAGATATTGGTAGAAATTGGTATATATAGTCTTTCAACTCAAAGCCGGAAAACTGCATATTTAGGTTGCTCTAATCATAATCTAATTAACCAATAAAAAAAATATATAAATAAGGTACACTTGCATACACATCAAGACTAATAATATGATATTGAGAAAGAGTTCTTTCGCATCAGCAAGTTCCAGATTTTAGGAATGTAAAATCAAGGCATGACACGATATATATCCATCTTTACTATTTATGCAATTGCTTGCTATAAAAAACAAAGTTTAGGACACCTCGGCCTTACAAGTTAGCCATGTGGGCTATATAGGTAGGGATGGCATTTAGGTTGGTAATCGCTTAAACTATTTGAAAGTTCTGGACCATCATAGTGTCAGTGATCAAAGAAGAGAACTTTGTTTGGATTAATATTTAATTTGTCACCACGCTTGTAGTGACAAAAGTAATAATAATAGTAATGAAATAAAAAAGGGTATTTGATAAAGGATAGTCATGGCAGCAAGCAAATTCATGCTTACACGTGACTGGTAAACATAGGAGTGGGATCCAACTTTTTATGGGCTTTGAGTCCCAGTATAGAAGATAATGGTTTATATTGTATGTAACATTGGAGATTAATTCTTTCTGAATTTGTTTAAACAGATTTACTTAAGAGCTTAGTAGCTGAGGCCATGTACTCTCATCAGATTCAAACCCAATTGCCAATAGAGGAATATGCTATTCTTTCTTTTCTGCAAAGCATTAATGAGGAGTACCGAAGAAGTGAGCATTAACGATTAGTATGAGCCCCTTATGTCGCTTTAAACTTTAAATTGAAAACCAAGTTTTGTTGTTTGTAACTTGTGACGAAAATAAGAGAGACAAGTAGACGGCAGCTTCATGCCTTGGACCAGACTTTTCTGAGAGTTACATGCATTGGTTCTAATCCATACCTACCTTCGCTGATAGTAACCTGTACTAGCGGACAGGATTTCTATGTATTGAAGCAGCCGATTCAGAGCATGTTTCTCGTTGCTTTGGTAAAAATTGTTAAATCACTACATTTTTAGATTATGAAAATATTTTTAAATATCATGAAAATAGTTTAGTTCTATCATTAACCTAATTATTGTTTTAAAAAAACCTAATTATTAATGAAATCTTCAAATATTAATTTATTTTACAATCAATTTTTATTTATAGAATTCATGTTAAAAAAAAATCTATCATCAATTATAAAAGAAAATTTCTTTCTATGTCAAAATCAAACTCTCAGTTGAAAATCAACAGGAAAAACTCTAAATGATTTGGATTTGGTACAAGATACTTTGTGATCCACGAGTGGTTAGAGTCATATAACATTCAATGACAGAAAATCATTGTATATTAAATTATTTGTATTTTGTTACATAATAGGTGGCTTTTTTTCCCCCCTTAATACCTAACATACTTTACTTGAATTTATTTAAAAAATCAATTCAAATTCAAATTCAAATTAATTCAAAAGAAAACTTGAAACGATCTAAATTCAAATTCACAAGTCAATTTAAATTGGTGTGATTTAAAATATTTACAATTTATTCAAAATTAAAATATATTTTTATTTAAAAAATAAAAATTGTGAATGACTTGATCTTACTAAAAATAAAAATAATATAAAGATAACTTAATTTTTAAGTCTTTGACCTACTCTGTCTATAACACGAATTATTGATTCTAATTCCCTTAAAAATAAGCCAATCCAATCCAAAAATGTTCAGACCGTTTGTCATTGTAAATGTAAAAGAGCAGCCTTTTTATTCTTGGGTGGTGTTACTTCTCCTGCCCTCCACCAAGAAAAAGACGGGTTATTGTTAGATAAATGTTTAAGACATTGAAACTTAAATTTTCAACTAAACTGAATCTCTCAAAACTTATGTTTTTTTTACAATCAATTCCTAAATCATTCAATTTCTTAGCCATGGATTTAACGGTTAATTTTTGTTAATATCTATCGGTCAGGAACAAGAGAAGTGAGCAAATGATTAACTATCTTGCTAGAGAAGCTTAAAAGGTTATTGACTTATTCAACCTTACAGTGTCCTCCCCCATCCAAACATAAGAATTTCAATTGGAGTAGATAAAGATGTAAATAGGTGACATCTTAAATTTTAGGTGAACACTACTATATCGTTTACATTATCGCATTATAATATTATAATTAATAATTCATTATTAAATTTAATAAAATTAGACACCGTTAGATTAGATAAAAATTCTTATTCACCTTTGAAGTAGATCACATTATTTGACAATATTATTAAATCAGTGACCATAAAATTCACCTAATTTTTCGTTATTAGATTATATTCTATCGTGTGAGGAATATCCATTTGCACCCTTAGCATCATATTCACTTAGCTCCAAATTAATTAAGAACTAATAATCCTAATTAAATATACACAAATTGTTAATTAAGTAATAGAAACACTCCTCATCTATCCATGGTTTGTTTAATTTAAATGTTGAACAATATCAAGAGTGACGAAAGCATCCACCTTTTGTTATGAGCTGATTTTTGTATTCTGTCTATACTTCTTAATTAATCACAATTTGTGGCCCTTTAATCCCATCATTATAAAGCATAAAAGTCATTATTCTCTTTATTATTATACAATTAATTAAAGCACCCTTCTTTCTTGTACTTAATCCAAAACCTAATTGAGTTTTCTAATGGAAAAAAAAAAAAGATTATAGCTTAGAAAGCTTCTTGGCTATGGAAAGGAAACTAGTAATAAGATAATGGGGACCTAAATCTGTCCTATACAAATTTAGTATTATTATGGGACTTTTTAGAGGAAAAATAATTGTCCATCAATCATTGGATCTGCATTATTTGGAGAGGGCAGTTGGAGTAATACGTCAAAGCAAATGGGCCATTTGCATTTCTTTTCCTCATTTTTTTTTTATTTAAAACAAGAAAAAACTATATCTATTCATATAAATTCGCATCAACATTTTCAAGAACAATATACTTGAATTTTTTTTTAATTTAGACTTTTCAATTGGAAACGACAATGTTATCCCTCAAATAGTGATGTTTTCCTAATCTTGGAGCTTATCACTGTCCAATTGTAATATCTCAAAGCACCACAAAAATTTGATAATTACGAAGTTTGGCAGCACATGTTTAGTTGTTGATATTAAATTGGACTAGAGACACGCGTGGTGCAATAATACACATATGGCCAGTTAGTGGAGATCTATACCTTTTGGATAATTAAAAAATAAAAAAAAACTTGAAATAATATGTAAGTAATTACTAGTTAAACTAAAATTAACAACACATAATATGCTTTAAGATCACCAACACTAACTAGGTTTATACACCACAATAAAACCCGGGTTTCACCAATACTACTAATTTTGCAAAACACACCCACCCTTTAATTACCAAAACTACCCCATAACTGCCCCCCGTCATTTTCTTTGCCTTAGCAACAGAGACTCAAGAGAGAGAGAGAGAGAGAGAGACAGGCTCTTAGTTCCCTATTCAAAACTTCTAGGGATGATTTATTTTTGTACTTTATATAAGCATATATAATGATGATGATGATGATGAAGTTAATTAAGTGATTAATGATGATGGGGTTTATTCGGTCGTGATTATGTTATTGCATGGCCATGCAGACGTGAATTGTTGCAGTTGTCTGAACATCAAAATTTGTCGAATGTTCAACAGCTTTTGTCGAAGCATACTATGTTCAGACCGGAGCCGGTCACTCTCCCTTCGTACGCCGTCGCAATGGTACAAAACAAACCGCAACCGGTTCGTCAGTTCCCGGTTCTCAATCCTCAGCCGGTTCACTTGGTTTCTTAGGTTTTCTAAGTGCCTCTGTTTGCGCATCCGTGACCGCCTGGCTGACTCCCGGTTCGATATCATCCGCCTCTGTTTACGCTCATCGATAACCGAAACAGTGGTTTGGTCAGATCCGTTTGGTTCCCTCAGTTCATTCGGTTCGTCTGAACCGGAGCTTGAACCAACCGGTTTTGCGGATTGGGGTTCCTGGTCATCACTAACAAAGAACTCAGAACAGTCCCACGGCGTGAAACCGTTCTCAAAGGACGAAAATGGGTTTCCAATCATTGAATCGGACCCAAAAAAAGCTGGAAGAGTAGACAACATGACTTTGGACTGAACCGGAAAATTTTGCTGAATAAGATAAAGAGGAGAAAGGCAGGAGGAGGAAAGGGAAGAAATGCAGCATAGGAGGCTCATATTTATGGGCAAAACTTGGGGTGCGAAAAGGGACCCACTTGCCATTCAGGGGTATTTTGGTCATTACAGGTCGTTATGGTGTTGTATACAGGGATTGGCTTTCTAGTCAGTGGGCACTACAACCAAGTGTTTTATTTAGCTTTTCTTTTTTTTTTTTTGGGGAGGGGGGGGGCAAGTGGGACAACAAAAGCCTGTGGAGCCCATTAATTCAGCTTAGTCACGAAGAAACAAATAATTTTCGGTCCCTCTGTACTGACGTGTCTCCTTCTGGGTGGATACGCGTGTGAGTAAGCCAATTGCATGTAAAGGCTCTTACGTGGAACCGCGTGTGTATTTTAGCTTGGCTAATAGCTCGGCGGGGCTAGCTGAGCCGGGGAGATTAATTGGAGTGGAGCGATAAATATATCATGGCTGATCTGATCAACGGAGCACTAACCTGATTTTTCATTTGTTGATTAGAGAGAGAAAACTCTATTTTGGCCATCACTGTTAAATGACGTCCCATTAACTTTTTTTGTTTTTTTTTTTTTGGTTGGTGGGGGGGGGGAATAAAATATTTATGAAAAGTCCTTTAAGGTTGGCATAGCTCATCACTTTTTAGCATAAAATAAATCATTATTTAATAAATCTGTCATGGGCTCACTGTACATATACATATAAGATAAAATTTCATCACCAAACTATTTAATAATTATAGAGTCATTTTACAACCTCAGTGACACCATAGAATATAACAATACCAAGAAAGATACAAATACATATATACCATAGTGTGTTATATTGTGTCGTTGTTGCAACCAAGTTTAATATTGAGGGGATAAATCATTGATCTAGAAGGTGTGTTCTCTTCTTTTGTTTTCTTAATTTGCTGGAAGAAATTTTAATATGACTGAATTTACTATTTTAGATGGTCAATTCTTGATTCATGAAGAGTCATTTATTTGATTTTTTTTTTTTTTTTGCTTTATTGATGATTTTTTCTAAATCCACATCTACATTTATTGTATAAATGTTCACCATATTATATAGCGAGTTCACTACACCAAAAATTTTCTATTTTGATGGACAGAGCCAAGGACTTCTTTTTCAAAAAAACAAAAAAAAGGAAAAGAAAATTTTTTGTTCTTATGTTACATGTTTTGCAGAATGGATACGTGTTGGGATACTTATAATGGGTAAAGAGAAATTGTCAAAAATTGTTGCTGGGCTATTTTGACAATTAGGATAGTTGATTAATTGAAAAAAGAAAGTGACATAAATGCTAACCCATTATATCATGATTAATTCCTGCATTGATTTTTTCAATATTAATATGGCGGCACTCTGCTTTTTTTTTTTTTTTTTTAAAAAAAGAAAACTTGTCAAAGTCATAACAATGTCTCTTTGCCGAAAGGCGCAAAGAGGAAAATGTATTACGTATAATCAAGAGGCTGCTACCAAATCACAGTGAAATTCAATAATAACTTAATCATTTTTAGGTATAATTCAATTTATCAATTTTCGAATAATTTTGCAGAAATCATGAGAATTTTTGGATTTTAATTATCATTTTGAAAAATAATTATTTTTTATACATGATTGTTAATACTAATTAGATGATTTTAGAGAAAAACGAGGAATCAATCATTATAAGCCATAATACGAAATTCAAGGCTCAAATTTTGTAACTTAGTATGGAAATGGAATCATCATTTGAACAGCAGCAAAAGCAAGTCTCATGAAAGCAAAGAACAAAACAAGAATTTAATCAGTTGTTGTGCAAAGCATGAGGCCGACATTCAAAAGCAAAGGTATATATTTCTAATTAATCATAAAACATGGGCAAAAAGAAGCCCATCTATTTTCTTTTTTTTTAAAAAAAAAAAGAAATTCTACTTCTTTTAATTATATTATTTTTGTGATAAAATTAATTTGATAAGTAAAGACGGACCACGTAGCCTGTTTTTAATGCATTTCTTAATTTGTTATATTCTATCTCCAATGCCATGCAGATTAAAATATCACACTAGTATAGTACCTGAATAAAGAGAATATTCTCTGGTTTGGTTTCTTAGTAGCAAAACCTGCAACTGTTTTATAACTGCCATTCCATGTCTAAAAGAAAAGACAATGGTTTATGGAGGAAAGAATTTGAATCCATAATTTCTTGTCAATACTTGGGGAGCTATAGCAGTTACTTGGGTAGGCTTCATATAAAAGTTACTTTAATAAAGCATAAGAAGGTGTGTCTCCATTTATGTGGAGGATTTTTTTTTTTTTTTTTTTTTTATCCATAGGAGGCCTAATAGAGGAAATAGAGCATCCTTAGCTACGTAATAGGAGTAATCCTCACATTTTATTAACTCTTATAAGTGAATGAAAAAAATCGAATTTGATACCTCACTTTTCACAATATATGTTTTAACCATTATACTATACGTACACGTACTCTTGTGGAGGAAATTTATTGAAAGAAAATCAAAGCTATATATATTTTTGCACAAATTTTCACAATATAATGTTACTTTATTGGTTAGGAAGTTTAATTAGATTGACCAATTTAATCAATCTAATTTAATAAATATTTTTACAAAATATTATAATATTCCGAAACGAGTCGAGGTGTTAGTTTAAAGTTGTTCCAATGTTTAGAAGTGTTTGTATTAGTTACTTAGAGATTAGTTTGAAAATTTTACATCAATAATTAATAAAAAAATTAACAAATATATAAATTTGAGTTTAGTTGCTATGATAACTGTCGTATTGTCGTTATGCATGCACCTAGTAACAATGAGACACCATCATGACACTAACTGATTTTTTATTTTACCTGCACTGTTTTTAATTATGACGGCAGGTATATATCATATTAAATCTAACTTTTAAAAAAGTTTGATTAAAGATAAATAATTTGTATTTGTTTAAAAGATTTGCTAAAGAAAATGATACTTGCATTTTTTATAAAGTAATTCTAAAAATTTTATCTTAATCAAACTGCTACTAACAAAATGAAGAGTAAAAACACATACCAAAATGAGGCGACTGAGCTAATCTTAATTAGAATATGATCAAAGAAAAATGGGTAATAGAAAGAACATGAATACCAACGTATTGTAAAGGGAAAAAAAAAAGAAGATAAAGAAGTAAAGGGACATGATACTTTCTTTTTCCCAACATATCAATAGCAAAAAGATGAGTTCAAGGGTTACTTTAATTTGCTTTTTAGCTTACAGTTCCAATGGCGGGGTACCAGCTTAATGCTTGACCCATATCCATCACATGGGAAAATCTCCAAAGAAAAATTATCCATACAATAAGTGATCACTTAGAAAATGGAATATTGTACAGCCCATTGCCTTCTAAAAGTAGCTATGGACAATCAAAACTTGCATGGTCACCTCCTATGCATCAGTATGTCCAGCTTAAGCTGGACCAACCTATACCCCCTTATATATTATTATGTCGCATGGGTACCTAGACCTTTTGTACTATAGATTGTTTTTTAGCTTCTCTCATTTATATAAATTTATTTTCTTTATATTAACTTCTTTCTGTTTCTTAATTTTTTTTAAAAAAAAAACCTTATTTCTGCTTCTTGGGTTTCCTCATCTTTGAAGAAAGCAGTCTTTTTCTTGTTTGCTTTCAACAAGAGACTTATCAAATTCAATTTGAATATGTGAACATAATTTTAACGATTGAAAGCAAGTGTCATTGCTAAGATGGTCGTATATACTATTGGCGACGAAGCACTCCAAATTAACCTGTCTTTGCCTTTCTGACATTGATCCGCAATTAGCGGTCCGTGCTAATTATTGTATATATATAATATATTTTTTTATTTTTACTATAAAAATATTAATTTATTTATTAATTAGTATTAAATTTCTTATTAAGTAATTTTAAAGTGTATTTTTTTAGTATTATAAAAAAATTTACAGTTTATTTAAAAAATTGTCTTATGTAAACATAAAAAAATTATTGATAAATACAATTCACCAATCATTGATTTGATTACTAACTGTCAGATTATCCATGAAATTTTGTATTGATTAATTAAATTTAATAATAGATATACTTTTAAATTTTTTATCAACAAGTAGTTAAATATTTTTTTATTATTTACTGATGAAATTATTCTTTAAGTAATTTTTAATAAATTAATTTAATTATTTATAGATAAAACTATTTATAAGGAAATTGCTCTGCAAAATATAGCGCCACCTGAACATCTCTTTTACCTGCAATTTTGAAATTTATCAGTAATTTTTGTCACTGATTCGTCCACAATCTGTTAATAAATTAATTGTACTCTAAAATAAAAATTTTGTAAATAATTTTCTCCGGTAAAAAGTTAATTTAATTTAATTATTTATAGATAAAATTATTTATAAGGAAATTTCTCTACAAAATATAGCGCCACCTGTACATCTCTTTTACCTGCAATTTTGAAATTTATCAGTAATTTTTGTCACTGATTCGTCCACAGTCTGTTAATAAATTAATTATACTCTAAAATACAAATTTTGTAAATAATTTTCATAGGTAAAAAACTAATTTTTCTTGTCAATGTATTTATTTAGAGATGTTAATTGTATATAGATGATATTGAAGTTGAATGTGAGAAATTGTGCCTGAGGATAGGATAACTCTCCCACTAAAACTGAATTAAAACCAAAGTCACAAACATCTAGAGGGATCATGACCCACCTCTTAGTCAATAATTTTATTTATTTGGTTTATCATTATAATGTTTTATCGGAATATAATATAATATAATTAAGTAGACACACTATGTCACTTTTTTTTTTTTTTTTTTATGGTCAACAAACTCTATGGATTTTATTTTATAGCTCCAATTTGGATCGTCCACTCGATCGCCATGATCAACGTTTGGAAGCTTGAAAGAAGTTATCATTATGAGCAGTGAATTTCAGTTGACAACAATAAATAAATAGTTAAAATTCGTAAACCTCCACCCCCCCAAAAAAAAAAAATATATCGATTTTGGTTGAAGAAATTGCCTTACAAAAAACATTAGTTGACTATTTGTACCCTAAAAACAAAGAGATATATGCACATGGTTTTGTCATTGGGAAAGTACTAGTAAGATGATAATAAATAATCTCATTTGTATGGTATCATAGGAATTAAGTGGTATTAAAATAATATTCAACAATTGTTCAATTTTTAATTTAATAATATTGGAGTTGTCTTTAAAATTGTAATATTTTAAAGTCAAATCTTAATCAGAGCCAAATTGACAAAAAATTAATTATAAAAAACTTAACCTTTATTTGATTTTCAATGTGCAATTAAAAATAATGACAATAAAAACTTCAATCTTCTAAACTTTTTTAATACTAATTTTAAACTAAAAATCATTATGATAATAAAAACTTGAACCTTTTAAACTTTTTCAAAACTAATTCTAAACTAAAAATCATAGCTATTGATAATATCTAAGTACATATTAATCAAATTCAACTGCACATAAGATTCAGTTTTACCTCTATTACTACAACAGAAAAACGAAAAACAGCTCAGCTCACAATAAAATTCATAAAACTGCAAAACATTATGACTTGTCCCGTCTAAGTATAACTAACCTATAACTCATCCTAATTGAAATATTATCTCTTATCAGAAATATAATTTTTATTAGAAAACAACCAATAAATAGAAAAATATCAACTTCTACTCCAACTAGATAATAACTTTCCCTAAACACTAGGTACTCTTCACACTTTATATTCACTCATTTTTTCTCTCCGATACATTATTGACTTAAGTATCGGAGTGGGCTTTTGGCAGTCGGCTGAACGTCCTTTCACCTTTGTTGTCTTGCAGTAACTCAACCAAAACCACCTGAGCCTACCACCTTTGCTCCACCCAAATTACCCGAACCAACTATTGTGATAAGTCTTACAACATCAGCTATGAGAACCCAAACTTTTTAAAACTTTTTCAATATGTATAAACTCTAATTATTTCTCAAACTTTCAATTTAAATATTTATTATTTTAGTATATTTAACAAAACAAAATATATTTTTAAGATTTTTATTAAAACACATGTTAAATATTTATGGGTGATAGATTTTATGAATAAAAATATGATAAAAAGTTGAAATATTTAGTACAATTTTATATTATAACAGATAAAAAATTCAAATTTAATATCTATTTTTTAAAAATATATCTCTATAAATCCAATCATAAGATTAAATCGACTTATTTGTGTAACATTAATATTTTATTAAATAATCTTATCAAAATAAGATTTAATTTGCAAAATCTAAATTAATTACACTACTCATTAAAGTACATTACATATAAAATAAAATATGATCCTATTTATTTTAATATTTTTATTATTTCATTTTTTACAAAATTTATAACAAATTAATCTTTGAAATATGTGTTTTATTTTTTTAAAATTTATAAAATCCTTGAATTGAAAGTGTTTTGAATATTAAAAGTGATAAAAAAAAAAAAACATGATATTTAGATGCCTTTTATAGTTATTTGGTTTTAAATAAAAAGAATTGTACTTTATTTCATCAACAAAAATTTTGATAAGTTAAGAGAAAAATCACTATGTTTCACAAAAAAAGAGTATATTTGTATTTCTATAAAATAGTTACTTAATATTAAAGTATACTAGGTTAATAAAAAAAATCATTATACTTAATGAAAAATAAACATATTCAATTTCCTTGATGTAAAACTGTAATAAGTTAACAGAAAATGTCATTATACTTCGTGAAAAAATAAACATATTATTTTTTCTCAACAAAAAAATTAAAATATTTAACAAAAATGAACACATTTGCTTTTGACTATATCCTATGAATCCCTAGCAATTATTTTGTTCTGTTTTATTTTTCTTTCCAAAGTTCTAGAGATACTGAAGCCAAGTTGAGCCGCCCGTGTGTGAAACATGTTAGTTTCTGAACAAGCTTAAACCGACCAACGTATATTTTATTTGGATTTTTCATGACTAACAACAGCATAAACCTGATTATAATTCAAATAGCATTTTTTTTTATCAGACCATCTGGTATCTTCATACTATTCGGGCATGATAGTAATCTAAATTTGAGTTGAATAGAACTATTAGGGTGTAAAACTTTTCCTGCTGAATTTTAATGTAATTGCATAACTAAAGGTCGAACTCGAGACCTCTGATTAAAGTAAAATGGTCCCTTATCACCTGATTATAATTCAAACATCTTTGATTTTTCAGGAATATACTATCAAATTACATGGACTCTTTTGCAGATGTGTCCATAATTACATGCATTAGCATTATACATCATTATTTGATTTTGAATCTCATGAATACATAACATTACAAAACAATTAAGGAAACAAATTACATTTACTTAATTAGTTGATATTAACATCTTTCTCATCATCAATTCCAGCCTTCTTGTCACATGATGCATCATAAAATATTAAGGGTAAGTGATTGGACTCATCGGAAGTATCATCTTTAGTCTCAATATAAATGCAAGAACACCGTTCCATAGATGAGAAAAAAACCGCTGCTATGCCGTTGAGCAGCCACGCAGCTACTCCGTCGAGCCTTCCGCAAGTGGGAACACAGGCTTCGCTCGTTGGTGGCAGCGGCACCATCTCCTTGGCCTCAACTTGCAGACTATTTTTACTTTGGCACCTATTTATGCAGCTTCCAAGAATTGAAATTGCACTACCCATGTATGCAAGGTAAAAATAGATTAAGCGTGTAGAGATATATGGGGGTAGAGAGGGGTTTTAAGGGTGTAATTAACAGCTTAAACACACTTAATGTTCTAGAAATTAATTAGGTGCCATGCTTATATGCTGATTTGGGAATAAGTGAATCCAAGTTGCAATATGATAGATTGATTCTTGGCTGGGATAGGAGGGTACTTTCTTTAAAAAAAAATTAAAAAGTTAGGAAAAGGACAGAATAATTAATAATTCTTTAATTTGCTTCGTGGGTTAGTTGAGATTCATTTCGTGAGCATATGGGTTTAATAATTATAGACATTAAACCATATTAATTACTCTTACCATAAATTAGGGAGTCAACAGAGAAACAGTGTTTACTGTTTGGTATTTTTAGTCATTTTTAAAATTTTTACACACTTATAAAAATAAAAAGAACTTATACACAAATTAACTAAATATATATAAATTAATATATCAACTATATGTAATCACCACCGATGATCTTCAGCCACTATCAGTAGCTACCAACTGATATAAATTATTGGACAATCATTTTATTATTTTTGTGTATTTTTATGTTATATTTAATTATAAATTAAAAATATTAAATGTCTGATGAGTTTCAAAATTTTAAATCTTTTTTATAAAAAAATTAATATATTTCACTATATGCCACACACCAGAAAATATTTTTTTTATATTTTTCATATATAATCGAATAATATAAATAAGTTATTTTCTGAAAAATATTTTTTTAGAAATAAGTTAGTTTTATGAAATAAATTAAAACCTAAATAATTAAATTACATCACATAAAAATTGAAAAAATATCCTAAATTAAACAATAAGATTTCAAACCGAATTCGATCAATTTTGAAATTTAGATAGGCATCCATTTTTTTAATAATAATTAAAATAAGAACTAAATCAAACACTTCAAAAATTGAAATGATACCTATATTCAGAGCAAAGTTGAAAATTTCAAATCCCAAATCACTCCAAACTGTACGCACTGTAGCTATGATTAGAGATTTGTAAATCGTTGATTTTGGTCAAAGCTCAATAATTGAGTAATTGAAGTGATAAGATATTCCAATCCCTAGGCTACATGTAACGCGGCCCCCACCCCACCTGCTCAAACTTGCAGATTTTGGTCAAATCTCAGTGGAGTAATTGAAAGCAACGAGAAAAATTCAAACCCTATATGTATCGAGGCCCCTCCATTCCCTTCTCTAATAGAATTAGGCTAATCGATTTAATAATTAATAATAATTCAATTTGATTTAATATTAAAATAAATTAATAAAAAGTTGCTTAAAATAAAAAATAGTTAAAAATAAAAAATAATGAAAATAAAAAATCAGATCAAATAGTTCAATCTAAAAATCCATTATTTTGTGAAAATTTTAAAATTCTAAAATTTGTCCTCGTTATATAATCTTATAGCTCTTTTTTGTTATATTTTAATTCAATCCATAATGATACAACTTAATCAAACCGGATAATTGTTTATCATTTAATTGTAAATATGAACCATTATATCTATTTTTAAATCGCATTTTATTTTTTTAAAATAATTTTTAAATTTACAGTCTCTTTGAGTTCAATCTATTGAATCTTATTTGTTTATTATATGCTATTGTACATGTAAATCTAATTTATTCATTAGGCTTCTTATAAAATTAAAATTCACAACCTCATAATTCTAAAAAATCCTTCAATGCTATCTAATAAAAGATTATTGTAATATTTCTAATTTAATAAAATTAATAACTTGATTCAATAATATTGATATGATGAAATTTATTATAAATTTGCTAATATCTGATTAATAAATAATATATATATATATATATATATATTCTTCATATTTATGAATATATCTTTATTTTTTAATTTATATTTATTTATATTAGTGTAAGTTGATTTTATTTTTAAAATATGTATATAAAATTTATCCCTACTGATAAATTTTTTTTTGAATTCATCTCTATTGATTAGTGATTAAATATCTATCTCATACTATAGAAATTCAGTGATTACATTTTTAAGAAATTAAATTTTCAGAAATGATATTTATTAGAAAATTAAATTTTGAAAAGTGGAGTTTTTGCAAGTGTCATATGAAAATTTTTTCTTAAAAAATATATCAACTTCATATTTATTTAATTTTTTAATTTTTAAAATTATATTATCATTAATATATTAAATAAATATTTTATCTTAATAAACAAATTTATTTAAAAATTTAATAGTTATAAATAGTGGGAGAGTTAAGGTTCAAACTCTTATGGCGAATGCATTATATTATGAAAAAATAAAATTGGATATCTTTTTTTTTTAATTTTATGTAATTAAATAATATTTATTTTTATAATTTGTAAATGTGAATATGAATTTAATTGTAAATTAAATAATTTTAAGATATAATATAGAAAAATTTATAAATAGAATATATAATTTGTGGGTTGACAAACATAGTCAAATTGGACAAATTCGAACCGAGTCAATTTCGAATCAAATTATTTTTGTCATATATTTTTAGGTGAGTTTAAATCGGATCACTTTGAATCATGGGTAAATATATATAAAAAAAATATGGTTTTCAAATATTTTTAATTAGATTTAAAAATGTAGAAATAAAATTAAAATTAAAAAATATATAAATTAATTTTTCTTTTTGGGAGGGGTAGGGGGAGTTGGTCACCCACGCCCCACCCCCACCAATCAACCCCCCCCCCCCCCAAGATCAAAATCTAATCGTAAAGTATTTTATATAATTTTTTAAATTTCTTTAAGTACTTTGCATTTATTCACGGTATTCTCAGTAAATAAATTTTTCTCTATTGAAAAAGTTAAATGATTAAAATAAAGTTTAAGTTGCTTTTAATTTTGCATTTTCTTTTAATCAAGCACACTTAAAAATTACACTTTTTTTTT
This sequence comes from Omphalea diandra, assembly GCA_949677035.1. NCBI lineage: Eukaryota > Viridiplantae > Streptophyta > Magnoliopsida > Malpighiales > Euphorbiaceae > Omphalea > Omphalea diandra. The sequence goes on along the minus strand of CATIWR010245445.1, from coordinate 22,187 downwards.
ACCAACTTTATTTAATCAAGCAATAATAATATCTAATAATTCTCCTCTCCATTGAAAACTTTTTTATATTATACCAGAACATTATAATATACAACATAATACTAGAAAGGAAGCTGAGTCATAATTAATCCATATAAGGCCATACCACAACTTCTCGATGGTTAATTGAGAATGATATATTAAAAAAAAAAAAAACGTTTTACATAAATCTAAAAGCCGGCACAAGAGTACAAAAATGAATGTCAGAATCAACAATAAGAATGAGAATGGCTTAATCATAGAGTAGAAGAATTTATCTTAGTAGAATCTAATATATAGGACATAAATTGGTGAGACTTAGAAGCTGTTCTTTGCCTATTAATCACTTTAAGTACTAAAGAAACCTTATTTCACACATGCAATACTGTACATTGATGCTTAAAGTAAATTGTAGCTAATAGTAATGGACCAAACATAAATTATAGGGGGCTGAAAGTATGCTTCAGTGGAGGACCAAAATTACTAGGGGGCCTAAAATGTGTCAATTTTCCTTTTTCTTTTTTTGTACACAGTATATAAATAAATAAATAAATACATAAATAAATAAATATATATATATATTTATTTATTTATTTATTTATATGCATCAATTTTTATGAAAACTAGTAAAATGATATGACAATTTTTAGTATGTATGATGGTTGTTTTATTCATATCATGCGATATTAAATTTTTCTTATTTTCGTACATTTTAGCTTTTAATAATAACTTTCAACATCAATGATGAGATTTTCTTATGATTCTCTGATATTTTTGAGATAGTTGAAAACTTTTCAACCCAATATATGGTTTGATTTTTTTTTCTTTCTTTCGCCTTTTTTTGGCTTAAAGCTTATCATATTTTCATGTCATTTTCCTTCCTATGATAAATATCTAAAAAATGACAATGTTGTTTATGTCACTGAGGAAGAAGAGCTAAGGTATACCTCGAGATTTAAGAGTTGGTTTATTCCATTATTTGTTTGCTTGTAACCTAATTGCTATTGAAGGGATTATATGTCATGGAATAAAACCATATTTTATACTAACAAGAATAATTCCTAGTTGGAAATTTCATAATTAAATATTATTCTTATTCTTTAATATAGATATTAAGATTATGAGTTGGAGATACCAAATTTATTTGTTTGATACTCTTATCGATGATCTATGATTAATATGAGTAAAATTGGTTTGTCAATATTTCTTGTATTTTATATTTCTTTTTTCTTTATAGATTACCTTTTCATTGTTCTTGTAGTATTAATTTTTTTTATCTTTGATTTAAAGATTAATTAAAGTATTAATAGTTATAAGATGATCAGAAATATTTGATTTAAAGATTAATTAAAGTATTAATTCAAGACAATTCATTTGATTTGCCAACCAAGATTGAGCATGTTTATTGGTGATCTAGATGGTATTAAGCTTAACATCTTAATTAATCTATTTAGCTAAGAGGAGTATTTTCAGAATTGAATTGGATCGATAAAATTAGAAATCGATCAATGATTCGGTAATATTTAATCTAAAAAATCGGATATATTTTTTTCTCACATAGAACAACACTTTTGCCCTATCATTTACCGCAGCTGTTGACGTCTTCCCTTTCTTGGCCTTTCTTCTTCATTCCAATGTTTATATTCATTTTATTATTATTATTATTATTATTATTATTATTTGGATTCAAGAATATGAATAATTCTTGTCGTTGCTATTGCTTCTTCTCAGATATAGGTCCAAACGTAATAAATTTCAAGCACAATTCCTTCTAATTTATCTGCTATCGCTGACGAAGATGAAAACGATAAAAGATCTCCATCTGCATAATGAATTTGTGTCGCACATATTATATTATATATTTTTCCTAATTTTTGAAAGAATTTTTTGCCCAGCTATTGTGTCCATTAACCGATCAGTGATTGGCATTGGGTTCTCCTAAAGCAAGACCCACGGTTATCATGTATGATGAAATCTCTTGGTAGGCTCTTTTGGATTTCAAGTGGTCCACAAGGTTGAGTGGAACCCTTTTTACATTGGGGAGTGATTGGGCACTTTTTCCCTCTCCTTAAGTTGCTTCTTACATCTATAGTTTTATCATTTTTTTTTTCCTTCTCTTGCTTCTTTAATTTGACTTTTGGCCATTTGAAAAATATTTTTTAGGTATTATTTATATATTTTTTTAAAAAAAATAAAAAAACACTTATTAAATCGAATCAATCAAATCGAAAATCGGACAGCCAACCGGTTGAAGCGCCAATTTGATTTTAAAAATATTGGCTAAGATTGCAAAATAAGAAAGAAATGTGAGAAAAATTCAACTTTACATCAGATATCCACTTTGATAATTAAGTTAATTTTGCTATTTAGGAGTAAAAGCCATAGTATGAATGAAATATTTAGTTAAGAGCTCTTGTGTAGAATTTGGATGGACTATCCTTAGTAAACAAGATGAGCCATACTTCCTAAACTAAATAATATTTTTTGGAGTATATAATATGTCTTAAAAAGTCTGGATAACTAGAAATAAGTTGAAAAGTTGCATATATGGATCTAATTAAATTGATAATAAACTGCTGATTCAAACATGTTCGAGTTAGAACTAATGATAAATAGAGGGAATTTAACTATAATATTGAATTGGGATTTTGACAAGTAGAATTAGTCTAACCCATACTAACTAGGGTAATATCATTTATGATATAGAGGACTTATCAATTTTAGCATATAGTATATAGATTATCCTGACAAAGTTTCTTTTCTTCTTTGTATTGGCTAGTAAAATTAGTCATATATAATGAGAGAAACAAATTTGAGGGAGAATTGCCACTTTGCTAAAGAGTTGAGAAGCCATCCTTTGCAGAGTGACTTGGGTTACATTTATACAAGAAGGCCATGCCCAATAACGCAAACGACTAAATCAACGCTCACATTTAATGGTCTTTGACTGGGGCACCATGTTCTGTCATCAGTTGGGTCAACGGTGCTGTATAAGCAAAAGTACCCGTTAGATAATCTAGTTCAGTTCATCTTCGGTAATATTGGAATGCTATGTTTGTTTAGGCGCATCAGATGTTTTGTTCAGTGGTTACTGTTATAAAGATGATTGAACTGCTAACTCATTGATTCATATCAATTAATTATATTTATATTGAGAGGCAAACAGATACTATAAGTTGCAGGAAATATACTCCAAAACAAACAAGAAAGCCATGTGGCCATAAACCAAACATTCTTTAGAATTACCAATCTCCAAAAAAATTGAAAAATTAGCTTCAATATAACAAATAACATGTATTAACTCATCTTTGATGCATGATTTATCAAGCTTAGAGGACGGGTCAGTAAAGACCATTATATTTTACTCAAGAAACCGCGAATATATACACATGCAATATCATCTTGGTGGGATGGCGATCTAATGGTAACTCTACCACTCTTGGAAACACCTGTACGCCCATGCAAGTTAAAGGAATTACATTGGCCTTCTTCGTACTGTAATTGATGGACAAGCAATTTATGTAATTGTAATTTAAAATTAAAAAAGCCAAGTACCTATAACGAAGAAGATGAGCCACGTAAAAGTAGTCATTCAAGGATGTAGATTTTTTTTTTTTTTTTAAGAAAATGGAGTGTGCACCACGTGTTGAAAATGGGTGAAACAAGCAAAGTCTCGTGCAATAATATATATATATATATATATATATATATATATGAGAATTTTTTTTCTCATATATTAAATGATTATTTTATTTCATTAATTTTTTAAAATCTACATATTTAAAATTTTAATATAATTGAAAATTAAATCAAATATAGTAATAATTTATATTTAAAATTTGTGTACACTTGCTTTGCTTCAAAGAATAGATCTTTTATTGTTTTGTGTTTTTCTTATAATGTGTTTTCAAATAGTTTAGTAAATGATATATGTATACGTCATGTTTTGCTTCAAGAAATACTTATTTAAGGTATACATCAACGAAAAGTAAATAAAAAACAAACCGTTTGTAAACGTTTTACTAGTTTAGTAAAGAAAATCTAATATAAGCTATTTTTAAATTTGAAATAAATTACAAATAAGTGAAAAATAAATATTTATTAAATATTTTACTTCCTAATACAAAAATTTATATTAGCAAAACAAGTAAGCGTTTATATGTAATTTATATTATGTTTACAATTGTTTTTAAACTATCGACCAAAATACAATTAACTAAAATAAACCTATAATCAATAAATAATAAACTAACTTGTATTTGAGTTAAACAAAAAAAAAAGAAGAAAAACTAAAAAAATGAAATAAAGAAATTTGGAGATAGGAACAACGACAACGTTGTGTTCTTCTAATTCATTGATCCAGTATCAATGAGATTATGACTCGGAGTTCCAAAAACACGGCGAATCAAGACACACTAGTATGATTAGAAATTAGCATGGAATCATCAACATATTCTTCTTTGGTCTGTGCATTAACGATCACAAGATTACAATCAGTATTCAAACACAACCCTCCTCCTCCTCTATTACAAGAAGAAGGAGGCTTCTTTTTAGATTTAGACTTAAATTGAAAATTTTTTCTTTTCAATGCAGCTACAGAGATCCCAGTACCATCAAAAGTAATTGTATCATAATCTATAGCGCTCATAAATTTATAATGAACACTCATATCGAATCAAATATTCTATTACAATTTGCAGAAAGTTGAAATCAAAACAATAAAAAAGTTGACAGACAATGATCTTTGAAATAAATCGCTTGGGCCAAATTGCACAATGAAGATCTTAAACGGAATTGAGTTCGGAGGAGAGACCAATGGAAAATTTCAGCGAAGAAGAAGCGGAAATTTCAACCCTAAGAAATCTTGAAACAGAGACAGAATATTGATAGAAAAATGTTGATTGTTAAGGGAAAAAGTAGTTAGTGTACATTGAGAAATATTTCTTAAGATTTTGTTTTTTGTGGAAAGAAAGTTGGTTAAGGTGAATTTATCTTTAATTATTCTTAATTGGGTATTCTTGTACAAAAACTTTAAAAATTTAAATTAATTATATACTTTTTATTCATAATATGCATAACATTATTTTCTCACAAATATTAAGTAAAACACAGATAATACTAACTTTTATATTGCGATGTATGTAGTTTCATGTAAATTTCACAAATATATTATGATTTTAATTTATTTTATAAAAAAGGTATTAAAAATTTACTTATAATTTTAATTTTATTAAAAATATTTTAACTCATTTAAATATGTAGAATTGAGGATTTTATATAATTTTGATAATACTTAATTTGAATTTTACTTATTTATTAAAAAATTAAAATAATTGACTCGAGCTCTGTCGTTTATAGATCAGCCAAGCTTGAGCAAGCCAATGGTGGCTTCAACTTTCGTTTACACCCTTATTCATACGTGACAAATTTGAGCTTTACGCCCTGTACTTTCATGGGAAAACCAATCAAACCACGCTGATTGGCAAATCGTGGGCTTTGCCGGAATCTGTAAATTGGCCTAAAAATCTCTTCAGCTTTGGCCCATAAACAACATCAAATGAAGTTGAACTGCTTTTGGGCTGATCGAACTCATTTGAAGTTATGCAAATCAGTCGTGTAGCGATACTGAGCGTACGTACGATCTTTGACGAGCAGGTTGGGCTGGGCTCTGGGCTTCATGAAACTTGCAGGGAAATTAATTTTTAGAAAAAAATATTTTAAAAAATACACTATGATGTGATAATTTTACATTCAGAAACGAGAGTGTGTTTTTTTTTTTTTTTTCAAATATATATAATAATTTAGTATTTGTAATTTTTTCTGTTAGTACTATTGGATCAAATTCATTAATATCGTTGCTACCATCTGATGTTGCGTTGACCAGATATGAGCATCAATTAAAAAAAAGTAATTTTACTAATTACGTGACAACCCACATCAAAAATACATAATTTAGTTTAAAATTAATTTGTTAATTAAAATAAAATAAACTTGATTAAAATAAATAAAAATATAAAAACGTCTTCTTCTTGTTCTAGTTATGCTTTTCTATACCCAAACAAATAAATTTAAATTAAATAACTTTTTCTTTTAAAAATTAATTACTAAGAACTAAAATAAATGACAATATTATTTTTAATAAAAGCGGTGTTAGTAAATTTGGTTCAAATAATATTAACAAACAAAATCACAAAAAATTAAAATGTTAAAAATAAATGCAAGAAATCAAAATTAAGTATATATAAAATTTAGAGAGTAATGCTTTTTTAAAAAAAATTTTCTTTTTGATTCTCATTAAATGAGAGCAAATGGAAAGAAAATGACTCCAAAGTAGAATAGAACTGCGAGTGGCTAAGAGATTCTAGAATAATCTTAATGTTTACTCCCTTTTAGAGTTTAGTTTTTGAATGCTGTTATTTTAATCATTAGAATGAAAATGCTAATTTAAATTAAAATTGCAATATCATTTAAGTTATTATAAAAAATTATATTTTAAATTGTATTTGTATTTCAATATGAACACAATATTTTAATCATATAATTTTTATTATATATAATTAAGTCTCAGCACTGATTAATTTAATTTTATTATTTAAAGATCATAGGAATTAGAAAATATCGATGCTTTTAGAATTAAAAAAAATATGAACTAGAATGAATAAGTATAGAATTAAATGGAATTAGACTGAGTTTTTTTAATCCAATTGGTTGGTTTTAAATTATTTAATTTCTATATTTTATGTATTATATAATCTATTTAAATTATATAGAATTTCTACAAATATATTTTATATGTGCGTGCGTATGTGTATATGTTTGTCTATATATATAAAATTTTCAATTTGATTTAGTATCAGTTTATTTATTGCCAAAGAATAAAAATTCATAGGCATAAGTTGTTTTAACTTAATTCAATTTGATTTTAATAGTATATTTCATTATTTCAGTTTTGATATTTTTTTTATTCAAGTGAAAATCATTAAACTTTATGTTCAGCCCTAGATATGGTTGCTATTTTCAAATTCATTTAAAAGTCTTTCTAAGCTGATGAAAAAATAGATGATTAATATTATTTATACTATAGGTCAGATGCATAATTATTAGTGAATTGTATGGTAATGTATAATAAATTTATTAACATAAAAATTATTCAAAATGATAAATAATTATAAATATTAATAAAATCATTACCTAAATACTTGAAAATTATTAAGTATTGTATTGTTCACCATAATTATTGTATATGCAACATGTGTTAATTACTTTCATCAGTACATCTGATTTATTACTGTTTGTATGCTTGACGTCATGTATTGCATATTCATGGCTTCATAGAACCTGTAGTTTTGGTCCTACACACTAATAAAGAGTCCTTTCATGCAAGGAATAGACTATGATCACAAGTATTTCTGATTCTAAGTTTTCCCTTCTAAGGCCGGATTATGAATGGATTGGGGGATGTAATGTGACATAGAATTTGATGTGACGATAATATGATTAGGCCCCACAAAAGCCCTTTTGTTTGATCGTTGAAAGTTGAAGATCCTTTTCCCCATTGTTATCCTCTACGCACATCACGTTGTACACAGTAAATATATGAGCTTTAATGGGTATTTTGATTTATGTTGACTCGCTTACTTTGATGCTCATATTCATACTTCACTGCACTAATTATTTTGCTCCTTTTTGACCATCTTTTCCCTAAAGTTTAATTTATTTGTAGACAATTATTTTATTTTTATCAAGAATGACAAAGTTGGGCATCAATCATGTAACACACCTACAAAAATTATTCAATGTTGATTGCCTTGAACAGCTTCCTAACTATGGTTACTGTATCTGTCATTTGATCTTATCATGTCTATGGCTCTTCTTTGATTGCAATTCAACATCCAACTTTCCACCGACAGTTGCAAGCTTGAAAGATATGTGTCGGAGATGGTGGATATTGACACAGTGAACACTCAATACCAAGGAAAAGAAATAAGGGAATTGGATTAATCAATCAGAATAGGCTCAATTTTGGCACTGTATGATATAAGTTTAGTGGAAAAAAAAATAATCAGTAGTACTCTTTGAAAAAAGTTGTTTTAATTAATTATTTATTTTTTAATGTGAAATTTTAACACATTCGATAAAAGTGAAGTGACGTTTCAGCTCAATATATGTGTGATTGTGTTTACATGAGGTAGTCAAATTATATATTTGGTTTTGTGCACTGAAATTCTGAAGGAGAGGGAAAGGTTTAAAGGATATTATCATTAACATTTACGTATATTTTCCTTCATGGAGCCCATAATTCACATGCAATTGGACATGTTTTGGAGGATCTTATAATTTTCTGTTTGGAATTCTAATTGGAAAAAACTTTTTATCATATATGATGACTATAATCAATCAATAATATATATATATATATATATATATATATATATATATATATATCTAATAAATTTATTATTAGATTTATTTTTTAAGTTTTTAAGTATATATTCTCATTCAATATTAGAGATGATGAATAAATTAGGTTGAACGAGTTCAAATAAATTCAATTTTGATTTTCTTTATTTGAGTTTGAATTATATCACTACAGGTTGTAAGTGAGTCAAGTTGAATTATCAAATTAAAGTACAAAAAAATTACAAAAAAAAAAAGCTAAATTATTTTTCAATTTTAATATTGAGTCATTCATAATTTTGACTTTAAAATAAAATATTATTTAATTTTTAAATAAATTTTAAATATTTTCATAATTCAAATCTAGTCAATTAGGTTAATTTGCAGAATAGATTAGATAGGATCAATTTAGATGATATTAGCTTTAGTCCAATTAATTTTGGGTTGATTAGATTTTTTTTTTGAGAAGATTATCAGACAGATAAAAAATTTCTATCTTTATTTAATGCATATATAATTATTTTGTTCATTAAGTTTCATCCAAATAAATATTTATATTGGTAAGATGAAAAAAAAAATTCCCACAAAATCAAATAAAAAATTTGGAGTATTTTAGTGAACAAATTTTTAAAAGATTGTTCATGGATTCTCAATGTGAAAGATCAAACCATTTGAGTGCATTATTTTCTCTAAAGGATTAGGATTGCTTTGCTAATGATGATAATTAGAAGTGATGGATAGACCAATTTTTTTTTTTCCTCAAATATGGAGCCCAACCCTAGAATTTATGTTCATCTACATCCTTTTCAGTGCCATTTGAAGTGAAAGAAGGTATTGTTGTGGCCTCATAATTACAGGTGTGATAAGCAAGATTTCATGTTGGTGAACATGATAAAGCAACAACTTCCCTTTTTTGATTTGCTTCTTCTTATGACATTTTGAACATTCTAGTGGGGCATATCATGAAAAGAACATTCATTATATTTTATAGATAAGAGTCGTTTATTAATTTCTTTGCTCAACAGCATCCGATTTGATGCTATCTCAAATGTAAATCATAGATTTCTTAATTCTAATCCATAATCTAGAATTGGGCTAATTTTATGATATACCTGAGACATTATATACCTAAAATATTAGAATTATTGGATTTTTTAAAAGTAAATCTCAACCATTGAAAGTGTTGAGAACTTAATTACAATGAAATTAATTATAATTTATTTTATCATAAATATAAAGATTGATTTGTTGAAAATAGCCCGAATTAAATATTTAAAAGAAATCTTGAAATGACTAATTACTTTCAATCATCCATGGAACCCATGACAAAAATTACATATTAAGACTTCAATTTGAGCTTTTTTAATATATTGTTGGGTAAAATAATTATTTTTTTGCTTGAGTACTAATATCAAATGTCACAATAACAAAAAAAAAAAAATTTGAATTTTAACTGTTTTTTAAAAAAATTTCTATTTTTACCACATAAATAATACTTTATTAATAACTATCAATATTTTATAAATAAAAAAGTAAATTTTATTTACTCTAAGATAATTATATATGATAAAATTTTAAATCATAAAAAATACAAATTAAATCAACAAAATTTGAATTTATTAAAAGCAGTTTCTTATGTTTTATTACAAATTTTTATATAACATAAGATTAATTTTACAATTTTACTTTACTTACTTTTAAGAAAGTCTTTAATTTATAATATTAAATTTATAATATAATATTAAGAAAATAAGCTTATTCCTAAATTATAATATATTTCTTTTTTAAATTATTTTTTTAATTACATAAGAAGAGAGATCTCAATCACACCATTACAGCTTTAAAAAGAACTTACCAATAATATCATCATCAAGAATTAGACCACGTTAAATAAAGGATCAATAAATCAATTCATATCAACTCTTAGTCCCTTTTTATTCAAATTTTGAAATTGAAATCAAATTTACAATTGAAATCGAGTGAATCGAAAAGGAAATCACTATTTTTACAAGTATTAGTTTGTCAGGAATCAAAATCAATTTTATTATTTTATAATATTAAAATTAATAACTAATATAAAATTTATATAATATTATATACTAATATACAATATAAAATATATTATAGTTAAGAAAGAAATTTTTATATCATTTTTACTTTTAATTAAATTTTTTTAAAAAAATTATGTTTATATTTATATTATATTATTTTTTAGAATTTTTAATTGTATATCATTTAATAATTTATTTATTTATTTATTTTTACATATTATGTGTGTCATATACTAAATATTTTTTAATTAAACAAACTATATAAGTTTGAGTTTATTTTTATAGGAATGAGAGTCTCATTCAACCGAATGAGGGAAATATTAGGTCATTCTCCCATCTGGAAAAATACCATTCAAAGTTTGATGTATTTTTAGATATATTAACTACAATAAAATCAATTATTTTGATTTTGATTTTGAAACTATTTTTTTGCCAATTAAACAACACCTTAAATTATATAAGATAAATTAGCGAGATAATTTACTATCTTATTTCCTTTTTGATACACATGTTTAAGTTTCACTACGTATTCTCTGTTTAACAAACTTTACAATGAAACAACATATTAATATTCTCTTTTTTAGATTCCTTTATGTGACAGTTTGAATAAGATTTTGTGAAATTTAAACCCAATCTAATAAGAAAAAAGAAACTCGACCTATTATTCATCTTAAATCTAATTAAATCAAATTGAATTGAGTTATAAGTATTTGAACTATCTTTAAAAAAAAAATATTTTTCAAATATTTACTTTTCTCTCTCTCTATATATATATTATAATACATATAAATAATTTAATAATATTAAATATTAATTTTAGGTACCAGCTTCAACTCTTTATGAACACCAAAATTCAAATTGATTGGCCGGTGAGAAAAGAAGACTAGAAGATGTGGGGAGAGATAACAAAAGTAAGGATGGAAGATTTTGATTTTGATGGTGAAATTTAGGCTCTATTTATTTTGTGAAAAATATTTTTTTCTGCTTGATGCATGTAAGAAAATTAGTCAACGAAAAAATATTTAACAAAATAATATGTTGAGTTGATATCCATTAATTTTAACAAAATCATCAAAATAAAAAAAATAAATATAAATATATTATTATTATTAACTATCGATCCATTAATTTTAATAAATTCATTTATATAAAAAAAGAATTAAATAAATATATAAATTTATTATTTTTAATTATTTTTGACTATCAATATCTATCACTGATTATTATCGATCAATTAGTAAGTCCTATTATTTTAATGTATTTTTATATTAAATAATAAGTAATATAATTGTAAAGTATTTATGATCTAAATTTTTTGTTATAATTTTATAAATCAAAAGAAAATTAATATTTATATAATATATTTCAAGTATAAAAAATATATTATTTAAAAAATATTTTTCTTAAAATATTTTTAAAGATAAATTATTTTTCAAGAAAGTTCTAATATGAATTACAGCCAAATGAGGTGGAATTTTCATTAATGATATTGGATAGGCCTTTACCGACCGAAAGGGTTCTCTTGGAAGTACTTTTTGACTTGTTCATGGATTGGCGTTCGGTTGACGAAATTCTGTTTCAACAACACATACAACGTTCAAATATGCCCATTCCTTCCTTTTCTAAAATTTTTCATCAACATATATTTTCTTTATTTTCATTATGTCTTGGGTTCAGTCAACCTTAATTATTAGTTAGTAAAGCAAGATCCTTTGCTGTTTGCACAAGCTTAGTTAATTATACACATAATCATCATATCAAATTCATTTATTTTTCTTGCTGATCGAATAATCCATACATGATAACTCGTACTTGCAAAACATGGTCTTCGCTAGGAAAATTAAATTAGTGTGGCTTTTGTGATCAAGACATTAATTAAGGTCTGAAATTAATTTTACTCATGTTTGTTGGGTAGGAAAAAATTTCTCTGTCAAAATGAATCTCATATTAGATATCAACCATTATTTGTTCTTCTAATTAATAATCAATATCTTTTAATGGTCATTTGATTCATGTATTATATATATGATGTTTGATGAAAAGTTGAGAATGTGTAAATTATAAGCCTTGCCACCTACAATATTTGGTATTAAGGCACTTTGAATATTACCTAAATTTATTTTATTTATCATCAAAATCATTTATTTATAATTGTTTTAGATCCATTTAAAATTAATACTTCATTATCCATGTTGATTACAAATTTAATTGCAAATATTTGTATGTTGTACAAATCTATTAAACTTCTGTCTTCTGCCATATTATTTCTTTTTGCAATTTTACTGTTTGATCCTCCCGAAGTACAAAATTAAATAACGTTTTTTGTCCATTCTTAAGTGTACATGTAAGAGCATCTCAATAGACTATTTATTTAAACTAATCTCTTTATTATGAAGAGTCATGTAATAAAAAAGATCTCTAATAATATTTTTATCTCTAAATTATAAATTAAACAGTAAGTTTGACTCTCTATATCTAGAGAGCCAAAACTGACCCTTTATTAATATATACTCCAATTTTCAAGATATATATTAATAATTTATTGATAAATATTCTTCTTTTCCTTAAATATTTATTGGATAAAATAAAATAAGTATATTAAATATTTATTAGATAAAAAGAAAATGTAAAAAAAATTAAGATATTAAATATTTATTAGATAAAGTGAAATAAATGACAAAATATAGTGAGTCCATTGCACTTTACACAAATTTTCTACTATTTATATTTAAATATCCACAAAAATATTTTTTATCATATAAAATATACTCTTTAAAATAAAGAGCCCCTCGGATGTACTCTAATCAAACAGTTGTTAAGACTAAATCCTAGCCTTTTTCTTTTTGTTATCTTTCTTTTTGAATAAAAACTTTATTTAATAGTATTTTGAGATTACCGTCCACATTTTATTAGATGGTAAGCTTATTATTTTTTAGTTTTTTTAGTTTTTATAATAATAAAAATAATATTACTCTATTTTGTTGGTTTTTATTTTATCTCTTATTGTTAAGAGTTTTATTTATTTCCATCTCTTGTATTGAAAATTTTTATTTTTATTTATGTGAGAGTATTTGTTCTCTTATTTATGAGAATTTTGTGCATTGAGATTGGTATTTAGTTTAATGATGATATTTTATTGGTTAATGTTTCCTAGATCTCATTTAACGTGCTATATATATTTTAATCTGCGTAGCGATATAATATCATATATGTTGAGATCTTTGTAATTGATAAAAATATAAATTTAGATTTATGGTGAATATGATACCATAAATTTGAAGCTGAATTAATGTATCATTGTTAGTTATGTGAAGGATCAATTTAATATTGATATTTTAGATTATAGAGATAATTTCTTTTATAAATGTTATGTAATGATATATGAATGAAAAATATTATTATTTTAAAAAAATTAAATAATTGCTATTCAAATCTAAATTTTATAATATACTCAACTTCAGACAATGGATATCCATAAATTGAAATTTAAATTTATCTAAATCTATTACAAATATCATATTATAAATTAAAATTCATTCTAAAATCCTTTAAATGCTATTCAAATAGATTTTAATAGGTTGAGATCGGATATCTAAAATTACCAGGTCCATTGCTATCTCTATCTAGTAGACATTTACACTTGTTTACCTCTTGTACTTAATTTTAATTATATGGATAAATAATGAATAGTAATTTTGCTTAAATTGCGGCTTTTTATATTAATTAGGGTCTAGGATTATGATTATGGTGGACAGCAATTAGCAACAAGTTCTATTATACTTTGTGTTGCTCTCACTATCTCACAACTAATTAGCCCATATCCTTGTAAAATTTGAAGTGGAATTCTCACTAACACCACTATTATTATTATTATTGAAAAAGATCCATTTAGAATTAGTTCTCTACCAACTCTCTGTTATAAATGGGAAATAATACATGATTTTTATGATTCCTATTATTCAATAATTAAACACTCCAACAAAGCATGGACTGATAGCTTTTGTTTGCTTTTTTTATAAAAAAAAAAAAATTTATTTTAATGAAATATTCAATTTTCAAAAATTTATTGTTTGTAAATGAGTATAAAATTTATACTGCACAAAAATTATTAGTAACAAATACATCTGATGATTCGATAATTTGAAGGGCTGCCATTCTGTATTAGTAAAAATTAAACAGTACATCCATCTATGACTGTGTAATGATCTTGAGAAATTTCCCTTTCTTTTATAATCAAGTTAAAGGTTTTTTAAAAAAACTCTCTTTAATTTTTCTCTCAATTTTTTTTTTCATTCATCTTTGGATTATCATGGACTAAATAAAACATTAGTAATGACTTTATGATTTTATTTTTTCTTTATTACTTTATCTATTTTTTATTTCAATAAATACAAATATGTATTTGTTTTTATAAATTTCTATGATTTTGTTTGTCTTTTTTAAACTTTAGTAAGAGTTTTTAATTTTTATTTCATAAAAGTATAATTTTTATACAAATATCATTATTATCTATTTATAGAATTAATTTGTAATATTATTAAAATAGTTTATATGATTTCCATAATAATTAAATTGAACTCGTGTAAAGATAAAAATATGAAATTATACCTTATTATAGTTACTGAGTAGAACTTGTTTTTCACTAATATGTCAAGTTTAATGCTCTATTAATATATTTGTGTTTCTATAAAAAAATATTATTTTCTTAATTAGATTCAACATGTTTAGTATCAAAATAATTCATTATGAATTATAAACTTTGATTTTTCATATTTATTTATAACTTTGTAGTTAATATTTTTTAAATGAAAATTATTTTTTAATTAAAAATAAAAAGTCAAAGTTTCAAACCTAAATATTATTAGAGGGTTTGAAAGAAAAATGCCCTTGCCCTTTAATTTTGGGCTTTGAATCCCAGTTCAGAAACATGCACAAGTTTACTTATTAATTGAGGGGTTGTTAAACACTTAAAATTAAAATTTTAAGTATTTATTTTTAAAATTTATTTGATAATCTT
Organism: Omphalea diandra; assembly: GCA_949677035.1. Lineage (NCBI taxonomy): Eukaryota > Viridiplantae > Streptophyta > Magnoliopsida > Malpighiales > Euphorbiaceae > Omphalea > Omphalea diandra. Next base: position 6,704 of record CATIWR010245445.1, on the reverse strand, counting down.
ATTTATCAATTACTAAAAAAGTTTAGTTTAATTAAAATTCTCTTAAAATAATAAGTCAAAATGTTTAACTTAAAATTATTGTTTAACAGTTTAGCCAACAAATACTAAATATTTTTATTTATTAATATGACCAATACACCCTTTAACAAATCAACAAACTCTTCTTTAAAAATAAAATTCATTTAATATCTATTCAATAATTATAATTATCAAATCAATTATTTAGATTTCATTGTTAATTTTCAATTCATACCAAATAACTATACAATTAAAAATTTTCAACATTTAAATCATTCAATATTTAAAATTCAACTTTTAAATTTTCAGCACTTAATTTTCAGTTTTATCAATATTAGCATAGTTGACATATTATTTATTTATTTCCATAACTGTATATATCTTTGTAATTATGGTATATATATTTCTGTAACAGATTTTAGGGATATATAGCAGATTCTTAGAGATATATATAGCAGATCTTTAGGAATATATTGTAATTATGGTATATCTAAAGATATATTATAATTATGGTATATATATTTCTGTAGCAGATTTTTAGGGATATTATAGCAGATTCTTAGCAGATCTTTAGGGATATATTGCAGATTTTTAGGGATGTAAATCAAAGGTTTTCTCTATTTAAATGAAAGAACTCTCACATTGAGGGACATTCAGCAAAAGTGACAAAAATTTCAAAAAAAAAGAAAATAAAATAAAAACAAATGAATAGTAAGAAGTTTATCAAAAATAGATATATCGATAATAGTTTTAAAATATTAAAAGAGAAGCATTATTTTTGAAGAGAGATGCGAGAATACATAGCAGTAATGCTATAGACGTAACTCCAGTCTCTTATTAATCAATAATTGATAATATATATCATAACTATCATTGCATTGCATGAATTCAAGATTAATTTATTCACAGCAGTAGTGGCAGTGTCAGTTTCAACTTTTAGTGGGACGAATTTGGTTTTTGGCTTCTGTCAGTATTTAGGTTAACTTATCTGTAGCATAAGTATAAAATTCATGTGTCATTTGAATCATTATTTTCTGATCAGTGCATGCTCAACAAGATAAAGCATTTTAAACATAATCTGAAAATTAAGTGCACTGATCCCTAGTCTTTAGTGGCCTAAGACTCCATTGTCCACCCATGTTGCTCCTCGTGACATTTCTAAATTATAACTATGATGTGCTAATTAGGCTGATGCAATAGGTTAGTAACGAGCCAATGCTTTCTATCTATTCACTGAAGTCAATCACAATATTTTATAAATTAGAGACCACAGTATTTTGAAAACAGCTCCCATTCAAAAAGATTGTTGTCTTCTAAGCAATACTGCTTTTCGTCTATGTGATCAATTTGCACAACAGCCACCCACAATATACACACAAACTATCTAATGTCCTGTAATTTTCAAGCTTTTGAAATATATTTACTATACGTGGGCTTTGGTAGTTGGCTTCTGTCAATATTTAGGTATCTTTTGTTGGCATTCATGTGATATGACATATTCCAATGCGACTTAATATGATGGTCCAATGCTTTCTTACCTCTTGTAGTAGTGTATTCAAGAAATTAAGTTACAGTTGCTAGGCACAAGGGCAATGAATTGCACGAAATTGTACATAATTATTTTAACAAATGATCATATAATACGGTCATAAATCACGCTCAAGTCGAAATGTTATCAGCTATATTATCAATGTAGTTTATACATGGTTTTATCTGAAGTCTTAATTTTTTGCGTTTGGCAACTTTAGTTCAGTGGTTAATTTGGCTTAAAAATTAATTTAGATTTATGAGGTCATTTGAGAAAATTTAAGGAGTAAACAGATCCTCAATCCAATGACATTGATATTTAAAATTTGTAGCATGTGTGTGTATATATATATATTAAGTTATTCAATTTTATCACATTTACGATATTACTATGAAAATTTCTATAAGTAAACAGTTTATTTTTTGTAGTGACAACTTTTAATTTGAAGCAATAAATTTCTTAATTTTACTATTAATTTAATATTATAGTGGCTAATAATTTTAATATTTAGTTATGAACTATTACCTTTACCAATAAAGTATGAAATATTAATCATTATGTAATAATCATGGCAAGTGAACATAGTTTTTAGTCATGAGTTTCTTAGATTTATAGCTAAAATATAAATATTCTGCCACAATACACACATACACATATATGTATGTATGTATATATATGGGGCAAGAACATCAAATTTTTTGTTACAGATGTATTGTTTCATAACTAAAATATATAACATAGCTATGAATATTTATATATTGTAGCTAATGAAATTAATTGTTTACCATAAGTCTATAATTTTATGACAAAATGTTCTAATTTTTTTATTGTAACTTTTTAATCTTTAGTCACAGAAATAATAAACTAAGTGGCTAAGTTTTTATCAGAGCAAATTGCACAAAATATCACTCAATTGTAGGAGTTCATTCTAAAAAGGTCACCTAAAAAAAAATCGTTCTATTGAAATCATTAATCATCTAATTTATTCTAATAACATACTAAATTCGAAATTAACTCGATTTTCATTCACTAGATATGATGTGACAGATGAAGATGACTGACTCAAACATACAGTGAACCTCACTTTATCATACCAATTGTATCAAAGATCACCTAACTATAAAGATATTTTAAAAAGGTTATCGAAAAATATTCATTTTATATATTGCATAGTGTGAATACAAAACATTATATATATATATATATATATATATATATATATATATATATATATATATATATATATATATATATATATATATTATTGGATTAATTTTAATTTTAAATATCAATGAAAATTATTTTTATTTTTCATACAAAATTAATTAAACTAAATTTTAATTTTTTTCGAAAATATTATTAAATTAAACTAAAATAAAAATATTGTTTTAACTAAGATCTAATTTTTGGTTCTAATTAAACTAACTAAAAAAATATAAAGTTCAATTTAATATAAATATACACTTCACTTTTATTTTGACTTTGATTTTGGATACAAGTAAAATTAAAGAAAATTATAGTACAATTGATTCAATTAAAAAATTTAAGTTCAATTAACATTTATTAATATTTTGTTTAGAATAAATCATATAAATTGACAGAATTCAATTCTTTGGCATAAATGTATGATTAATTGAAATCATTTTATTTCCTTAAATACTATTATTTATTTAAAATAAGAATAGTACTAAGCTACAAAGTTAATAGAGCAATTTTATCTAAATTTTTAATTGGAATGAGTTCTCTTAAAATTTTATGACTTTTGACTTAATTTAACTTTCTTATCAAATTATTTCTTTTTTAAATCATAAAAATAAATTCTTTTAAACATAGACTTTCAAAATAAGAGAATCATTAAAATAAAATTTTCTATTAAATTCTTTCAAATCTAAGATTTCATATGAGATCTAATAGATTTAGATTTTCTAGATCATTAATATTATTATTTATCTCTTCGAATTATGTTATTTTGGACTTTTTCTATCTTATTAACATTCAGACAACCTTACCGTACAATAAGGGGTCATTAATAGACAATTTTGGTGCAACTGATGTGAAAAATGTGAAGACTATAAATTTAATCAATTATGAATCATCCTAAGAATTTTATTTTATTTTTTGGCTCAATATTGTCTATTTTTATTAATTTAAAAAGAATTAATTTCATCAAATTAAATTTAGGTATTAATTAAGAAATTTTTATTTTTGCTAAAGAAATTTTTTTGGCTCAATATTATAATTTTTTGGCAAATTTAAGTATATATTTTTTCAGTTACTTTCTTAAAATGATTCTTATAGTTAAGTGATTTTTGGTGCAATTAATGTGACAAATGAGATCCATCGCATGCTGAGTCAGTCTATCTCCATTAGCCACATTATAACAATGAATGAAAATTAGATTAATTTCGAATTTAGTACTTTATGAGAATAAATTAGAGGATTAGTGATTTTAATAGATCAATTTTTAAATGACCTTTTTAGAATAACCATTATAGTTAAATGATATTTTGTGCAATTTACCCCCTTTTGTCTATGTCATTTTTTGTTATGATAATATACACTATGGTTAAAGCGTTTTAACCACGATTTGTTATGTGGCTAAAAGGTAAATTAAAACTAATAGTTTTTATAATACAAATTATAAATATATTAAATAATATTAAATTTATGAAAATCACAATAAAATTAGCAAACATTTAATAATTCAAGTATAAAAATAAAGTATTTTCTAAAAAATAATTTAAAATATCATAAAGTAATATTTCCATAAAATCATATAAATAATACAATAAAATTTAGCTCACAATAAATTTATTTATACTAAAAAGTAAAAATAATTAACACGTATTACCTAATTTTTTATTAATTAAAATTTTACATTGATAAAGTTAAAAGATTAATTTTAATTTTTTTGAAAAATATCAATTATTTTATTATTGAAAATCAATATATTTAAATTAATTCAAAAGAAATTTATTAGAAACATATTTTTATAATATATAATGAATTTTATAAAAAAATCACATGATTATAAAATTGTTTGGATGGTATATCACATGATGACTGAGTTCTTAGGTAGAAACCTCAGATACTACAATATAAAAAAAAAAAAAAAAATTATTGAGGGCTGGTGACATCAAGCTCAACCAAATCGGAGTAACTGCTGGAATCATAACTTGATTGATTGATTCATTTAGTTCATAAATTATTCTAAATTTTATTTAAATATGGTTTTGATTTTGAGCCGAATTGATCTTTGGTTCGATTCTTGAATTTTTCAGTTGAATCGATTAGTTGGTTTGAGTTTTGAATTTATTGATCAAATTGATAGATTTATTCGAGTTTGATAACTACAATTGATAAAAATATGAAAACTAATTGTAAAAATTAATATTATAGTTAAGAGTTTAACAACTTTAAATGCAATAAATGTCATGTATGAATTATGAAAATCAATCAAAAGATAATACTTTAAATATACAAAAATTTTAATGATAAAATTATATAATTATCCTCATCAATCACATTTATTGTGGATCAACTTGATCTCTACAGCAGTGTGTATATATATATATATACACAACAGCCCCATGTTGCAACGATGAAGGGAAGAACTCCGACGTCCGAGCTCTCAAAAAATTTGACTACACTTTTTCATTGTAGCAGTTCTTGCATTATACTTATATCGCAAAAGATTTCCGCATGTATGTATAATGTATTAGTTATAAGCACACCATTTCTTTGCATTCTTGCACTTTTTACTCATTTGTCAATCTTAACTAATTATTCTCTCACAAATTTTCTAACATGGGAAAGTCTGAACACTCTGTATAACACTATAACACTAACAAGAAGCAAGATTAAGATATTGTGCAGGTGCTATTAAATACTTGGGTTCTATGTTTCTTATCATATTTACTATCCAAGAATAATAGACATTCTGCTTGGCGATGGTATCTTGGCTTTATCAGGCTGGAAACGACTCGGAAATGTGAGCTCAATTTTATGCGAATCAATATTGGCAATCCATTTCCTGATTCTAGTATGTCCTGCATGTTTCTTCCTGCTCCATACATTGGTTTGCTCCTTGTTCCCACATATAATTGGAATAGTGTTGAACTATGGCTCTCAGCATATAGGTATGGACCCTGCCATGTTGAAGTCCACATTTGATTTACAAATTAGTTTTCACATAAATTGGCAGATTAAATGAATTTTTTTTAGAAAATTTCCTGAAATATGAATTTAGGATTCATTAGCATAGTTGGTAAAATTACGCATTAGTGATTAGTAATTATAAGTTCGAGACGTGAAAACAGATTTTTTATAAAATATGATAGAAAATTACGTATTAAGTGTATTTATCTTCTCCCAACTTAGTTAAAAAGTATTTTATGCATCCAGTAAAGTCTTTTTATTATTAGGTCTTTTGAGGATCTAAACATTAGTTCTGCTATAATCTATGCTTTCAAAATAAAAACTTCAAATGTATCCTTACATGTGTCATTGCAAAGGGGAGACGACCAAAGAACATTTCCAATATTGGAGGTTGAATATGAAGGCCAAAGAGCTTAGACTTGTTTTCAATTAGAAGATCCATGGAACAATTGCAGGTGAGGATATTAGTTGTAACACCAGTGCCATCTATTCCTTCTGCCAGTGCGAATTGCTTGATTCCTGCCATCTGCATCAAATTTTTCTAATTTCAAATTTGAAAGGAAGTAACTGGAATATGTGTGGTATATAGCTCATTTTTGACAACGGCCCACAAAACTTATGGGCAAGTTTCTGCTCCATGTGTGATGTATCAACAACAAATTCAATTAGACCAGCTTGGGCCCATTAGTACAGAAGGATGCTCAATCATCCTAAAACTTTTGGAAGTTGGATCAAAGACATGATCCGTCCATTTGGGACTAAGTGATGGTCATATATTATTAGGCCAACATTGTGGGACTACACTAGACAGAAATAAATTATGCATTGCATATTATACGCCAAAAAAAAAAACCCCTTATCCTTAGATACAAGTATTTGATCCAAATTTGAACTCTAGAGTTAATACCTAAGTTCCAAAATTTATGTTATACTCCAATAGTTAAATAATCTAAATTAATTAGTAAGTCATCTATTTTTAAAATTAGGCACTCGACTCTTG